>JAPKLW010000345.1:370122-409751 GCA_026898455.1 Plectranthus barbatus | reverse complement strand
TTGTTTGTTATATGTTGTTAGCTTAGGTTTAAATTGATTGCCTAGTTCATAGAAATCACTCAACGACTTATTTTTTGCCTAGTTATAAGACTTTACCATAGTATCTCGGTATTCTAGCGGGCGAAGGGAAGAAGGACCTGGATTTGACAAATTTTATTCTTGTGTAGCTAGGGTTTTAATTTTGATTGAACTTTTAGCCGCATCATACCTCAAGTGCACAGAAGGTCTAGGATTTTGGTATCCAAGGTCTGATGGGCTAGCACTCAGTGGATATTCAGACTCAGACTTTGGAGGGTGCAAAATCGATCAGAAGAGCATGAGTGGCACCTGCCAATTCCTTGGACACATGCTCATAAGCTGGTTTAGCAAGAAGCAGCACTCAGTGGCAACGTCTACTACAGAAGCTGAATATGTAGCAGCCGCAAGTTGTTGTGCTCAAGTATTGTGGATTCAACAGCAACTACAAGATTATGACATTCCTCCAGAATACGTGCCAATCTACTACGACAACAACATTGCTAGGTGCATCCCGAAGAATCTTGTTCATCATTCCAGGACGAAGCACATCAACATTCGACATCATTTCATAAGAGATCATCAAGAGAAAAATGATATCGATGTTCAATATATAAGCACAGAAGATCAGCTTGCTGATATCTACACCAAACCGTTTGCTGAGGCCAGATTTAATGAATTATGTCTGAAGTTGGGCCTCATGGAGTTAGAAAAGTATGTGGATGAATGAGTTCAAACTCTCATTCTTTCTGGATTTCTGGTTTTCTAGGACTTCTTGGATTTCTAGAAAAGATGGAGAAAAATGTATCCCAGCTTACGTTTTTAAGGTGCTAAAATTTGTTGCTGAGATACGGTTGCTAAGCAAAGCAAAGGAATGCTGAGTCCATGCTCTCAGCAGTTCCTAAGTAGTGTGATATTATAACATAAAGATCAGACGTTTGCTAGAGATTGAATGCTGAGTTCAAACTCTCAGCATTTCATCAAAATGCTAAGTTAAAATATTCAAGAAGTGGTACAGACGGTCGCTAGAGAATGATTGTTGAGTCCATGCTGTCAGCAGTCAATATATGGATGCTAGAATTTGAATGTTGAGTCCAACATCTCAGCAGTTTATATGCTTGCTAAGGATCCCAATGCTAGTTGATTGTTGAGTCCAAGCTGTCAGCAATCTCCGACCCTCTCTCAGAAAGTCAAAGCGCGAATATTTTGAATTTTAAATCCACTAAGTGTATATGACACGATGCATTTAATGCGTGCAATAGGCAGCAACGAACCAGGAGACGACACGTCAAAAGCACTCGAGCATTTTGGGGCGTGGGATACCATACAAAGCATCTCAAAATTCCTGCACTGTCGATTGGATTTAAAGTGCTGATTCCCCCAACCGTCGGATCCATTACTCAGAAGGTATTTAAACCGCACTTCGTCAAATTCTTAAACCTTCTGAACTTTGAATCCCTAGATTTCTAAGCATTCAAGCATAAACTCTCTCAAATTCTCGACGATGTCTACTAATCCTGAATCCCCTGCTCACTCCCAAATGTCCGATTCACCTCCCGAGATTCCTCTAAGGATGGACCAAACTCCTATTACGGCCATGCCACTCCATGAAAGGCACTTACCCGAGTTTACCTCGATTGTCAAAAAGGAATTTGTCGAAGATGAGATTCCATATGCTCGTCTGGTAACCTTAGCAAGGAAGGAGTAGTCCGGCCTTTCAAATTCTTAGAAGAGAGCCGCACAGGTAATGATGGACCGAATCCTTTATACGCCTCTTGCTGCTCTGAATTTTCCGGATTGGGTGATGGATACCCTAGTGAAGGAATAGGTGGTACAATATTTATCTGCAGAACCTCTGAGATTTTGACCTCACATGGTTTCTGAATTCTATGCACGGGCGGTTATAGCAGATGATTACAAGTCTTTTACGACATCTGTTTTTGGAATACTCATCACGGTGAGTGCTAAGGTACTTGAGTAGAAGTTTGGGCTTTGTAACTCCGGCCAACATATTGCGAGTTACAAAGTCACCAAGACAGAGGAAATGGCGGCCAGGTGGAACCTATGGAAGAAGCCCGACTTGGGAAAGGACCGTCAAGGGAAGGAGATTACATGGAAAGTGGCAACACCGACCAATCACTTCCAGGAGTATTTCAGACTCCTCGCTGATCTTGTAATCAAAATGCTCCAGTGTGACACTGGGTCGTACTCCGAACTGTCTGCGAAGAAGTACGCCATGATGATGGCGTTAGTCGATGGGGTTCAAGGGTACTGGGCTTAATTTTTCTTTGAGCGATGGTTGGACCATGCAAAGAAGAACTTGAAGATTAAGCAGGAGGGGACCTTCATGTCCAATGTGAACTTCCGGCTGAAGGTCAACAAGTTCATTGAGATGTACTTCCACAAGTCCAAACTTGAAAGGGGTGAGACACTACTCCCTACTGATTTTATTCCTCAAACTAAGAAGAAGCCAGCTCCTGCGGATACCTCTTGCCCAAGAATTCTCAAGGGGAAGTCAAATGTCAAGCCCAACGATCCCACATCTGAGGACGACGAGGATCCAGCCGATTTAGCATTTCAACAGTTGGAGCATGCAATCCCTTTAACTTCTGAAGAGATTGCTGCGGCCAGGAAAGCAGCTGAAACAGAGAGGTTCTTCCAAGACCTCATGGATATTGAGAAGATCGGAGAGCTTCATGTAGAAAAATTTGGTCGGATTCCTGCTGAGGTGCCAAAGTGGAAGAGATCAGATGTTGGTACACCTGAGAAGCCGCAGAGGAGAAAGAGACTTGTCAAAGCCTCTGAGAAAGAAGCCTCTGAGAAAGGAGCCTCTGAAAAACCTTCATCTGCTGAACCTGGTGTCGAGGAGCCAGAGCAAGTGAGTCCTCTCTCTGCTCGGCCACTTTCTAAACGATTAAAAGTTATAAGGGAGAAGAATAGGAAGAGGAACCAGAAGAAGAAGGAGAAGAGGGAATTTGTGAAGGAGATGGAGAAGATCACTTTCGAGGCGAGGGATAGAAATTTCGAGCAGATCAAGGAAAATGCTGACGAGCTTGCAGCTAGGGATGCTGCTAAGCTAAAGAAAGGGAAAGGGAAGCAAACTAGAGACATTCCCACCCCCATGCTAGATAAAGATGCTCTGTCCGACAAAGAGCTTAACAAATTGTTGGGATTAGGAGTATTTGATGCTCCTGCGTCCTCAAGACCAGGGAAGCTTTGTCATTAGGGAGCCTACTGCTGTACAAGGTGGTAGCAGTTGTGCTCAGCCTGAAGGACGACAGGATGGGAATGCTGAAGTTTTTGGCTCCAGTTTAAATGCTGAGAAGGAGGCAAGCCTTGTTGATTGTGGAGATGAGAGTTATCATGCTGAGGAGAGGCCCAGCAATGACATTCCTACCGCTGCTGAGCCAGAGCAGGTACCAGAGCAAATACCAGAGCAGATACCAGATGAGGATGACGACCAGAGTTTCATCACTACATTCTATTCCAACTCTGATTTAGATGGAGAGTCCGATGAAGTCTTTGATGCCCGATTTCTCCGCAAAATCCCCACAGGCGACACTAAGGATTCCTTTCAATGGACTTCCTGGTCGATGATTTAAATCAAGGAGAATTGCGCAATGGTGTGCTCCAGTAACCTTCGGTGACGAGGTAAACTCTGACCTCTTTGAATGGCTGCTGAAATTGAAGAGTTTGTCTCTGCTGAGATAGAGAGGGATATTTCTTCCGTATTTTCTACTGAATTAGAGGAGGACACCAAGGAAGGTAAGGTGTTAGGTAGTGAGTTGAGAAGGTGGAAGATGTTTGACTATGTCATGCACGAGCTATGCTTTGAAGAGCGGATGTTGTTAGCGGCCAGGAGAGGACTTAATTATTGGTGCAAGGAAGAGATATGGGCTAATGACTGGATTGATCAGCCGCCTCGCACCAAGCAATTCACCGATAAACAAGTCTTGGCTTGAGTGCATGCAATCCACGTACATCGCATGTTTTCAGACTCTAAATTCATTGCCTAAATCAAACTTTGCTCCAGATGGCCACTCAGATGCTCACATTCAGCTTTCAAAGCGTCAAGCCCGAGCTGCAGCTGTATATAGACAGCTACAGGCCGCATATGAAGCTAAGAAGAAAGAAAGGTTGTTGGCTAGGCTGGCTGCTGAGAGAGAGCAAGAAGAACTGGAGAAGAACAAATGCCGAGTGTTGATCGTATTCCAAAATACAGAGGAGAAAATGATTGTTCATTTTCTATAGGATGATATCTCGGAAGTAATGAAGGCTTCACGCACTGCTGAAGTGGAAGAAGCACGAACAGCCGAACTTGCTAAGGCCATGGAAGAGGCCTGGAGAACAGAGGAGGCTGAGCGCATAGCAGAGGAAGCCGAGTACCTAGAAGCACACGAAGAAGCGGCTATGGCGATGGAAGGAGTTGTACAGCACGAAGCCAATATGGACACTGAAACTCTTGCTGATACTCATGATTCTACTACGAGCCGAGAGTTGGTGCCAGCAGATTCTTCATTACATGCCCAACCGGTAAGCTCCAGTGACTTTCACTCTTATGTTGATGTCGTTGTGCAATTTGTCCTTCAAAAAGTGGCTGTGGAAGTTGCCGATGTGAGGAAGGACGTTGGGGATGTGAAAGGAGAGGTATCTAGCATAAAGCATGGTGGTCATGAAGTTCGAAGTAGCAGAATCCCAGCAGCAGATTGCGTCAAATGTTCAATCTTTCTCCACTACCTTTTTGGCTGCAATCAAAGAGGGGAAAGAAAGACGAATTGCTGAAGCTGCAAGGAGGAAAGAAGAAGAAGAAGAAGAAGAAGAAGAAGAGATAGCTGCTAAAGAAGAAGAGCGCAGGCTAGCGGAGGAAGAGCTGAAGAAAAAGGAGATTGAACTTAAGCTTATGAAACTTGAAATGGAAAATGAAAAACTTGCTAAGAAGTTGGAAAGGGAGGCTGCTGAGCGGGAGGCAAATAAAGCTCTATGACAAATTTCTGCACATGGAAATGAACAAATTTGATGAATATGACAAGAAGTCTGCTCCCGACCCTTGATGCAGAATTTAAAAGTGTTAGCGAGTTTTTTTAACTTTTTGTCTTGTTCAGTTTCGTTGTACTTGTAAACTCTCAAACCATATATGAAACTGAATCAGATTTAGAGAATTACTCATAGTCCACTTCTGACTTTTTGCGTGTCTTAGTTGATATACACTATTCGTGTTTTCAACGAAATTGCATGTGGATTGTCGTGTGCATTGAGTTATTTTTCTTATGATTGGTGGTAAATGCTTGATGATTGATTGTGTGCTAGATTCTCTAGCATATTCCTAAGAAGCATTTTAGTTGTTCTTAATCGAGAATATTTCCCTGCTTTTGTTGAGGGGGAATTTATTAAAACCAATCTGTGCTAAGATCAAGTTGGTTAAATTCTGAGCTAGATTGCTAGACTAGATCTGATACTTGAATTAGAATTTCTTGTAAACTCAGAAATTTTTCCTTCTTAGATTCAACATTTGATAGTAGGCTTTGATCGCACCAAAAAGGGGGAAATTGTTGGGAATTATTCTGAAAATTGTTGGGAACTATTCCTAGATTTATGTTGTAAATCTCCCTTTAGATCAAAATTGTAAAGGTTTTGTTGAATCAAAACCTTAGTTAGTTTGGTGGATCATTGCTGAAGTCTAGGATAGTCTAGCAACTCATTTGTAAAGTCCTGTTTAGGCTATCTTTCGAGTTGTAAAAGATTAGAAGTACTTGGTGAAGATTGCTGAAGGATTCAGCAATTGAAACAAAGGAGATCAGCAACTTTGGAAATTCTGGATGCTAGGAGCGTTCTCAGCAGTCAAGAAGATTGCTAGAGACGTCAGCTACAGAAATGACTGCTAAGGAGATAGCAGTCAAGTGCTTAGAAGAATGACTGCTAAGGAGTTAGAGTCATATGCTGATAAGAATTATTGCTAGGAACATCTTGATCAACAGTTAGAAGTAAAGAGAAAACAGAATGCTGAAAGAGTCAGCATTCACTATTACTCAGAAGATTGCTAGGAGTTGTAGCAATCTAGAATCAAGACTCAAGCGCTGAATACAAAACTAGTGAGGAGTCAGTAGTTGGATACAAAAGACTGACTGCTAGGACATCGCAGCAGTCAAAAAGTCTAGAGACTTAGCAGAGTGCTGCCAGCATTCTCTGAAAGAATGCTAAGCAAGGACATATTCAGCAACTCTTGCTAAGACTACCGTTCTGATATAAGGTACAACCAAGGACAAATAGCCTTCCCAAAGTAGGTAAAAAGCACTGTACCAAGCCAGAAAGGACGATAAAGTAGACGACTCTCTTGGACAAAGAACACGATGTGTCTGACGAGTCTGGAAAGTCAAATTTTGAATCTTCAGATATAAAAGAGAAGTCCAAACAAGAGAGAACCCCCCCCCCTACAACTACTCACAACTTAGATAACCTTTACCAAGCGAAAAGCAAAACAAAAAGAGTAGTCTGTTGAGAGCACATTAAAGAGACAAGGAGAATCTTAAGCTCTCAACAACAAGTGTCACACATTGAATATCTGACACTGCATTCAAGAGAAGATTCCTTGACTTTATTCAAGGATCAATCATTGGGATAACTTCCATCTTAGGAAGCATCCAGCAGTCATATCTCTGAAAAGAGATTGACTAAGACAGGTTGTTGCCGAATCAACCAGAAGAGTTCAGGAAGGAACTTTAAAGCTTCCATTGCAGCAAGGTTAAGTTTTACGAAGGCGTCACCCTTGACTTAGCCACAGCTGCTGAAAGATAGAAGTGACGGAGGATAGTTTTGTAGTGGCTTGCTCGAAAGCTCACCACCTGCTACAAGTGACCGGTGATTCCTTGTACTTTGATATATCTTTTTAGTGAAATTCTCAGTGTTCGACTGAGGAGCAGACGTAGATCTTAAGGATCGAACCACTATAAATCTTGTGTCTTTCATTACTGTTTTATTGTTTCTACTTACTGATTTAAAACCTAGCAACCTCAAGTTGCTAGTGTATATCTGAAGCAATATTAACTCCAGCCTTAAGCTAAACATTTGGAAAGAAACTAAGTGCAAGATAACTTGAACATTCTGCTGCATTTGTTAAGAAGTCTTCCTCTTCTTAACACGACTCTGATTAGGGACCAACAATAAGCATCTACTGAATGTAAGACCTTTAAAATGAATGTTGAGTCCAAGCTCTCAAAACAAAGTCCATGGAATGTGCAGATCACAATAGAATTATGGAGTGTTGTCCAAGCTCTCAGCAAACTATGTGATCTACTACATCCTATACAAAGGGGCATTTCAAATAATCGAATGCTGAGTCCAAGCTCGCAGCATAGGCCTTTCACCTAGCTGGATATACTAACTTCAGCAAATGCACATTTGCATGTTGACCAACAAACAAGGAGTAGATAATCATTTCAAATATCTCGAAAGGTGGGATTATCTTTGGACGGCGAAGCTACAGAGTCCGCATTAATTGAAGAGGACACTCTGGCTCAGGGCGGCGACGAATACTAAGGAGACACATCAGCCACGCACAAGTTTCCAATGAAGTGGGACGTAAGGCGAACTGCCACCAACTGCCTAACCGTCGATTCATCCATATCAGAAGGAGAGATCCAACCTCTCACAGTAAAGCCGATTACTTGGGATCGTATATAGGAAGTTTGGTTTGAGAATTTTTAAGACCCTAATACTTCCATATCTTCTGATTTTGAAATATCTTCTGCGCTACACTCTTTAAGCTTTTCAGAAGAAGCAACAATGGCAGAATCTTCTAACCGCACCAATTCCCCTGCATAGTCATCCGGATGGCCCAACATGCCCGAAGAGCCTGAACAATTCCAATCGACGTTCACATGCATCTACAAGATTGAGGATATTGACAAGTCAATTTCTTACTATCGTCTAGTTTCCATAAGTCACGGTAAAGAGGCCTATAAACTCACCAACGAGCAAAGGAGAGTCGCTCAAGTCAAGAAGGACAAGATACTCTACGAACCGTTATTCCAGAAGCACTGGTGTGAAATTCTCATAGGTAAATTGGACCGCGATAACATATTGAAGTATCTATTTGCGGAACCCAAGAAGTTTCGTCCGCACATAGTTGCAGTGTTCTTTGCTCGTGCAATAGTTGATAAAGAAGAAAACTCCTTCACCACAAGTGTTTTGGGTATCAAGATTGTGGTAAGTCCAGAAGTTTTGGAGAAGAAGTATGGACTTGGGAATGATGGTGAAGATATCACCAACTACAAAATCAATGTTGAAGCCAAAATGGAAAGAATATGGTTGCGATGGAAGACATAAACCTTCAAAGATCCATGGAAGATAGCAGCACCGCTAAGGTCACTAGAAGAGCCAATGAAGAGTTTAGCACAAGTTTTCATAAGGATGTTAGTAGGCGAAGTTAGTACGCTTTCTGAACTAAATGCTAAGAAGTTTGCTGTCATGATGACGATTGAGGATCAAATTCGTGGAAATTGTCCGAAGTTCATCTACTCCAAATGGCTAGCGCGTGTATACAAGAACAAGAGTGTGAAGAAGGATCACACATTCACTCAAGACGTGGGATTTGGATTGAAGATAAACCACTTTTTGGAGGGAATAATACCTGAAGGAAGACGTTGTCGCGGTGAGAATTTGATCTACTCCGACTAAATACCGCCAACCAGAAAACAACAACCACCAAAGAGTTTCAAAGATCCTTTGATTTTGAAAGGAGAGAGCAATGTTAACCCTGACGATCCATGCTCTGACGAAGAGGACCCCCACCAGGGACATACTGTCATGCCTACTGCAGTTCTGTTTACCACTGAGGAAGTTAAAAAAGAAAGGTGAAAAGCAAAACAGGATGCCCTGTTTACTGAACTTGAAAATTTGGTCGACAATCCATCATAAAAACTGGTCAACCCCCTGAGCCACCCATTGTGAAAAGGAGGCACTCACAGAGAAGCCCTCAGCAAAGGAGAAGGAAGCCAGCAAGTGATCATGAGCAAGCAAAAAAAAAGGGCAAGCACTACAGATTCCAAGGAACAACCCTCTAAATCACAGTGCCAGAGGTAGATACTTCTCTACCGATCTCAAATGTCATAAAGGAAACAACGACCGAAACTACTGATACAACTACAAAACGAAGGCTTGAATTTTTCGGTGAGGAGGAATCACGAAAAAAGAGGGGACAACAGAAAGTGCTCCACAAGTCACGCGAACAGAGAGATTATGACTAGTTCAGATTGTTGATGACTCTTGATGAGAGAGTTTCTCGCTATGAAGAAGTCATGGCAAGCTACACAGAGCGCGATGCCAGGATTCAAGCTGGAGAAGAAACCGGTCATATTACTCGAAGGGATATTGAGAAGGCACAAGCCGTGAAAGGGAAGGGCAAGATCACGTTTGCTGAGGATGTTGAATCAACTGCTGATCTTGAATGGAGACATATAAAAGAAGCCATGAAAGAATCAAGATGATTGCAGACACCAGCGCATGGAGAAAGGAGTTCTAACATGATACCAATTCAGCTCGTCACCAATCAAGGGGCAAGCGTAAGTGCGGAAGAGATTTTTGAAAGAAGGTTGATATAGACTGCTGTGCAAGAAGGAAGCAGTGTTGTTGTTGAAAAGGGAAAAGAAACAGAACAATTGGCTGAGCAAGAAGAAATCCAAGTTATTACAATTATGGCGGAAGCCGATCTGGTGCAAGATTCAGACTAGATCCCAATTGTAGATTCAGGAGATAATGTAGCAGAGAAGGAGAATGCTAACCATGGGGAAAGCGAAGAGGACAATGGTTCACAGCATCCAGAGGTAGCTATACTAGAAGGCATTCTACAGCTCATCTCAATAACTGAAGGAGCAGATGGTGAAGCACCAACTGCTGAAGAGACATCAATTCCTAAAGAATCAACTACCTCTTAGGATGATGAAGCCATAGTGAGAATGCGGAATGAGCAATATTTGTGTATCCTGGGGATTGAACCATCTACAGTTCCAGGATGGAATAATGTCGTTGATACTACAAGTGTGCTCAAAAGAACCATTGAATCCATCTAGCAACGACGCATTCCGATTCCTAGCTCTCCAAAAGTTTCAGGTATATCCTTTAGTAATATTCCTAGCTCTAATGATGAGGACGATACAGGAACTATCACAGATGGAGAATCTATATTCCGAGAAGAAACTCTACGAGAGCCCATGGAAGGACTACCGGACAGGAACTACAAGGCAAAGAGGATTGCAAAGTGGTGTCCTCCTGTCACGGTGAAAGATGAGGAGAACGATGATCTCATCTCATGCGAAAAAGATATTTGCATTTTTATAGATGCTCAAGCTGCCGCAAAAGTCGAGAATTCATATCTTGTTGAACTACAAGGCGAGTCGTCCGATCAAGAATGGTTGAGAACAGAGTTCAAGAGATAGTGATTTTTTTACTATGCCACTAATGAACTGCATTATGAGGACCGCTCAATTATGATGGCTAGGATGGGTCTCAACTACTGGAGGAGTGAAAAAGAATGGACAGACGATTGGATGGATTAGACATCCAAACGACAGTATACGGAGAAGTAGGTTGCTGCAAGGTTGTAGAAGATCCAAGTTCACAGAGCAGCCACTGGAGATCGCTCGCTGCCACCATCCGAATAAGCTGTTGAAGACTCTCCACCATTCACTCAACAATTTAAATCTCCTTCCACTAGATGAAAGATAACTGCAACTGAGGAGTTGAAGAGGAAATTAGCCGAAGAACAAACCACACGAAAGAGGAAAGAGGATAGGAGGAGAATGTTGGGATTTAAGGAAAAAGTCCTTGCTCAACTTGCCAACAAATCTTCAAGGATGCAAAGCGTTAGGCCGCCCTTTCCTATTACTACAGAAGAAGAAAGAAGGGAGAATGCACCTACTGCAACAACTCATGTTGACCGTCCATCCACTTCCTCTCAAGGATTGGTTACTGCTATCTCTATGTCTACTGCCGAGAATCAAATAGTGTTATCGGAGGAACCCCAAATCATGGCAATTGAGCCCTTGAGCTCCAGTACTTATCAGAGGGACCTCCAGTAGTTCATCCATACAATGGTAGGAAGAAGCATCAGAGAACATCTAGTATCAATTGTGCGCACTGAAGTCACAAATCGAATGTCTGAAGCAAAAGACGAAATACTTGTTCAACAAGATAACTTTGAGACTTTCTCAACCGGAATTTTTGTTACGATCAAATCGGGGGAAGAGAAGAGGTTTGTAGAAGAAGCAAAAAGGTTAAAGGAGCAAGAAGACAAATTTCGTCGCCTCGGGGCTAGAAGACAACAGGGAGAAGATTTAAGGAGACAACACAAGGAGGAGAGAGAAGAACATAGAAGAATTGAAGAGATGGAGAGAATCAAAATATAAGAAAGAGAAGCTATCTTGGACAACTTCATGAAGATGACGATGGAAGCACTCAAGAATGTGAAGAAGCCCACTTCCGATTCCTCAAGTGCCAGACATGCTGCTGATTCAGACTCTTCAATCACTAAAGAGTAATATCTCTCTTAGCTGTATGAGTCTCCTGGATGAAAAACTTGAATTTTTTATTTCAATTTGGGTATGTATTTCATGTACTACTGAGCATGATATTTTGAATGGAAACTAACCCAAGTTGAAGACAACATCTCATTGTGCAACGCTGATCTAATTGAATTAGCTGAAGTTACACATTCAGTGTAATCAGCAAATTGTGTGGAGGTGATGTGTGTGAAATATTCTCGTGATTGCTTGATGAAATTATGCGTGAATGTGCTACGTGCTAATCTGATGAAAGATATTGAAGCCATTTACTAGATGAGAACTGTTAAATAATCGAGCAATACCCTTGATATTTTAAAGGGGAATGTTTAGGAACAATACTGAGTCTACGGGAGTTGAGATGCTGAGAATAGACTTGATAGGAAAATCTATGTAATCTCAGTAATCAGTTTTCCTATGATCAGTTAGAATTAAGGCTTTAGATAGAGGTTTTGATCGCACCAAAAAGGGGGAAATTGTTAGGAATATTATTAGATATTATAAAAACCCGTTCTGATTGTAATTGATTCATAGTCTTAGTTTGATATGTTTTGGTGCATCAAAGCTCTAGCAACTCAGTATCGAGTGAATTGTAAAAGTCTTGTATAGAAATTCATACTTGAGTTGTAATAGAATTAGAAAGAAAAAGAATCAAGGATGCTGAAGGAGTCAGCAGACTTGACAAATTGTTGAAGATTACGGAAAGAAGAAAGGGCCAGCAATGCGGAGGAACATTACAAGAATGCTGAAGGAGTAATTCCAGCAGAATTCAAAGATCTTAACTCAAACTGCTGAGATACCCGACGCACACCAGCGGCTAGCGAACAACAATTATCAATCAAAAAAGATATAAAGTCGTGAATGAAACGGATCACAAATCTCAAGGTAACATGGCGAATCATAGGATGGAACAATCATCATACACAAAGAAGGGTTCAGACCTATGAAGCATCCGTTCTGACAAAGATGGCAACAGATAAATGCTACGCCAATCAGAGAGGAGGAGACTTGAAGAGTCTCTGTCCATTACAGAAAAAGGAAGAACACAGAAAGGCGAGCATTGCCTTTGAGTCTAACAGATAAGATTCAAATAGCCATTTGAATCTTCACCTTAAATAGGTGTCATCCTTATTTGATTCAAAGGTTCGCAAAGTTCCACACTTAGAGATATCAAAAAGAGATCAAATACACTCTACACTACGCGAACACATCCGAGCTATGTTCTTGGCTGAAGCTTTTCATAAGTTTTCATCTATAAAGCTTGAGACCTGCGAAGTTAAGCTTCCAAGGTTATTTGGGATTCATTCTACTCTGGAAAGAATTTAGCAGTCACGATTTTCGTGCGAACGTGATTCTTACGGGCAACGCCTACACAAGGATAGGTTCCGAGAAGAACTATAAAACTCCCGAAAGTCGATGTCAAATGAGAAGGGAGGTTTGTCCTCACTCTACGGAGCGACGCCAGTTGAAGATTGGAGATCAAGGTTCTTGAAGGTGCGCGCTGACCAAATGGAGGAGCTTCTCAACATTAGAGATCAGGTCTGACCTTGTACTCATTCTTCTAGTGGATTTTAAGTCGCAAGACTGAAGAGTGGACGTAAAACAGTTTGCCTAAAATTAAGCTATTATTATTTCAATGTTCTGTTTTTCGATTGTTTTGCTTTTTGTTTGTGTAAGTTTGTGCACGTTGGTGAAATGACATAATCGAATATCAAGAATGCTTTGGTGAGAGTTTCTCGAAACATAACAAAAAATATATATGGAAGATAATTCTAACTCACCACGGAACAATGGGGCTACTAAAAAAGAAAGAGGCACTAAAACTATTGATTGACAAAGTTGGAAAGAGTTGTCTTTGCGATTTTATGCAGGCCAGTTGTGAAAGTAAAGGATTAATACGCTTATGTCGAGGTGGCTTTACTTTTTAAAATGAGAAGTCCATGTCTCAAGCATCATTTGAGAATGAAGTGGATTACAAAATTGTAGAACTGTTCAAAGAGAAGAAATGTTCTAAAGTTGGAGTCTAAGAGCAACCAATCTACAAGCCGTCGCTAATCGGCTACATAATTGCAACGCCAGAAGCTGAAAATGTGCACATAGCGATACACTGAGCATAGACCGATTTGGATTATCACAAATTGATTTCCCTTCGTGATTTTTTTTTGATGTTTTTACAAAAGTTGAAGACTCAACTGGCTCCCATGACCAAAAGCTAATAACCAAAGAGTTCATAACTATTTGCTGCATTTATTATAGTGCATTGCCTTGTCCAATATTAATATCTGAAACACGCTTCAGTCCATCAGGGACATTGTTGTGAGAATATGAAACACCGGAGCTTGAGGATAAATTATTATGCTGCAAGTTGGGTGAATTATTCTGTTGTGTAGCCATCATTGATACCTGCGCATTCACTATTTAAATTTGAGAATTCATTAACCTTCTCTTAAGAGCTTTTGAGACCTCATGAGGTTATTGCATACCATGTATTTGAGGCTGGAAACACATCAAGCTGCAATTCGGTATTTTTCCCATGTCCTAACCATATCATTTTTCGAGAATCGATCAGTCTTCAATTGGGAAAGCTTCGACTATAGTCGGTAACACATTCATTTTTTGTTCATTCACGACTTTACTATTTATTTTTTATATGCAATTATTAGCATTAGTTCTAAACCAATTCTTGTTCTTGAGCTCGACTACATGGAAATAAGCTATAGAACTCTTAGCCCTCTCCAATACAATAATTTGTATTACTAATTGAATTCTACATTAAATGATTTTGGAAGGAATTTGATTAGTGTTACGGGTTTTATTCATTTAAATGTGATTTACAATTGGTGCATACGTAAGTGAACTTGTATTCCCTATAACTTCTTGGTTTGCTTTGTACGTGGCTTCAAAATGTTTGGCAGGCTGACGACGGTCACATGAGTGACACTTCGAAAGACACATAACCAGATGAAAGAGTACAATGTTAGTCGAGCTTCTCAATCCTGTATATGTATTCCCAATGGTTTGCTGAGTCTCAATTCAAGACCAACATATAAGTTCGACAAGAGCACAACTTCAACTCAAGTAGAAGGCTCAACGCCCAAATGAGATGACCACAATCTCGACCATTCAGGATGCAGCAAAATGAAGGATTGCCCCAATGACTGCAGCTCTCCATGGATAAGTTTCCTTCCCTTTATGATATTTTTTGAATTCTGAAATTGTCATTTCTGAATCACACAACATAATTATCTATTGAAATTTAGGAAGTACGTAACTTCCATCTGATTGTTTCTTACTCTGAGCATGTTTGATTTATTCATCACAAGATTAAAGTTTTAAAGTGACCTCTTTTAATTTTTACGGTATACAGTTGGTGAACAGGTAGTGATTCACACAAAAACTAAAAAAAATCTAAAAAAATGCCAATGTAATATATGCAAGAACATTAAGGTATTATTATGTACTAAGATCCAACAAAACCAATGGCCACTCGAACGGTCTAAGAGCAATACACTCATAAGGAACACTGATGCAACCGAAATAATGATTTTCAGAGTGATACTCTTATCACGGAGATAATGAGAATCCAGTAAAAATTGTAAAACAATGAATACTTGGACAGAACGATGGAAAAAGGTTCAAGAACAAAGTTACCCTGTATGTTTTAGAGTCAAAACAAGCTAATCTTGCATTCTCACGTGTACACTTGTCTAAAACAGAACGGGTACAGGGTCGCTCACCAATCTGAATGTTGTTGCGGCATATAGTTCGAGCAGCACTGCTTTAAACTCCAGTCAGGCAAATCCACATTTAAAGAGAGATATGTGTGGGAGGACTAGCCCTGATACACGACGGTGGAGCGATGATTTTGACTGGATCAAGTAGAAATAATAACAAATTGATGGTTGTTGGTCCCAGATCAGAGTACAAATAATGTGCAGCGGAAGTATTTAATCAACTAAAATACACTCAAAGCATAGACCATTCAGTATCTATCGCAGTTTGTGGTTAACAGTTTTTAGAAACACAGTTTGATTTTAGCCAGCATATTTGAACAACAGTTTTACAAGTTTAAACGGTAGACAGTCTATACGCTTCAACACTTCAGTAAGTATTGAAGGTTTCAAATATCTTAGAAAACTGTAAAGTGCGAAATGTAAATAAAACTGTAAACAACACAGGATATTATAGTGGTTCGGAGCCTAAAGTCCTACGTCCACTCTTCGGATATCAGATCCGATAATTCACTAAATTATGAAGATACAATCCTCACGATCTATAGCCAGCTGCTGTAGAATCCTCTGCCCACAGCAAGATGGATCACTCGCCCAGACAGTTGTACTTCACTCCTTCTTCAGTCCGTCGAAGGCTATTCGTCTTCTTTGTTGACCGGCTCAAAGTTGGACTGAGGACAAACCTCCCTTTTCCTTCTTCGGTAGGTTGGATGATTATGTTCTTCCCAGAACGTCGACTGATCGACAGTAGCCCGTGATAACCTGTTCTCCCTTTGCAAAGACCAGGCTACTATGTTCTTACGTGGAAAGTAAGAACACCAAAATACTGGATAAAGTTTTCTGATTTAATCCTAGTATAATCAACGTCGCACAGTGAATCTCCTCAAACTCCGTAGCAATGAATGCAATGTGTTCAATACATTAACTACGGCAGCAATGTCTTCTCTCTTGAGAGCGTTTAATGTTTTTACTTCAATTCCAGACGAGAGACAATAAATATGTTGGAGATTCAAATCAACGTTTGTAATCAGATGAGCAGAGAGTAAAGGTTTTTATGTCTCTGCTGTTCCTGCTATTTATAGGTGAGACAACAGAAAATAGTCGGTAGAGAGATTGGAGAGGATGTCCAATCATAATCAATGCTCTTCTGAAAAGTTGTTTGTCTCTTGGCTTTTTCTGCTACAATTTACTGCTTTTCAGAGCAGTTTGTACTTGTGTGTCAGACGTCGAACGTTGTACGCCAGTCGCAACTTAGTATCTATCTGATCTTTTATCATTGACTTCTTTGATGTTCCCTTGCAACTTGTTCGACATCTTATCATATACGCATTCCCTGATGCGAAACAGTCTTATTCTGAACCTGCTTGTTCCTCTTAGCAGTTTCCGTGTGAAGACTGTATTCACAATTTTTGGTATGTACTTTTGATATTACCTTAATTCTACCTTAATTCTTGAATATTAGCAGTTTCCGTGTGAAGATTGTTTTGGTGTGTAGTTTTGACACATCAAAACATCAAATTAAAGTAGGATTTCTACATCAATACCTAACAATGGCAAATACGGTGACAAATGAAAGAATATTTCGTCATCTCTTTTGGAATCGACAAGCCCCACGATGGGCGCCAATGTTGAGTTTGAATTACTTGAGAAAAAGAAGCTCATGAATTCACATTGAGATGGAGAAATAACTAAAAATTACCAAAGTTGAAATAAGAAAAAGGTAAAAAATACAATGGATGGAGGAAGAGACGTGTCTTCTCTCTTATACATTGTAGCATACCCCTTTATAATTAAATGAATTGCCTACATTTTAGCCAAGACCCTAACAACTTTCCCTAAAATATAGGGGTGAAGGAGGTGATGGAGGATAATTCTCCATTTAATTGATCTTTCTGTTGACTGAGTCTTTCCATTTGACTACGTCTTCTTTGATAGGATCTTTATTTGGTTGGGCCTCCACTAAATGGATTGTCATATTACTTGGATTTCTGAGCCTCGATTAATTGGGCTACAACGATAAATCTTGATATCGGCTTTGATTTAATAATCTAATCTGGGTGGGGCCGCTAGGGCCTGACCCCAACATTACTCTTAAGTGAATAGGGAATAAGAGATTTTTATCTTTGTTCTTCTTTGCGTTCTCCAGTAATCGACCAAAGATGTATGTCGCCCACTTTCCTCCAGGCAGTCATCAAGGGCCATCATTAGAGAATATTTGGGACTACTTAGCTTTGGTAAGGATCCAATCCCACAATAGATCATCCTCAGCGCGATCTCACTGAGTATCTTAGCAGATGGGTTCAATTCAGATACCTTTGTGGCAGCTTTGAATTTTTTGGGTGCTTTTGGCTTTTTCCATTTTAGCTAGTGAGCCTTCAATTCATCTTTATTGTTCTGAAGATAGCTGGCAATATCGACTCCGATCTTTGGTAGATGTAGATGTTGAGCAAGAGTAAGATCGATCGTTATCTTTTTCTTATCGACTGTAGTGTGGAAGAACCGATCTTTGTCGTCAAATGTGGCATTTTCATAAAACTCAGCGACTCGATTTGGATTGAATCTTTGTGGACATGCAGTTAGGAACTTTGTTAAGTTCTCACTTAGAAGCTTTCCTGCAATCTCTTGAGCAATCATCTCGTCGGTGGTGATTGAGAGGAAGTTCTTCCAATTCAGAATTTTCTCCTTCACGACCTAAGATTTTAGAAGCTGTCGATTAATGGTTTTGGATTCTTCAAGTAACTTAAATAGTTCATCTTGAGAGGTCTCCTTAGTGACGACAAACTGTTCTGGATTCTTAGAAGAGTTGGCGTCCATGATTTGGTGCTTCTCCTTCGACATGAATTAGATATCAAGTATGATTGATTTTGGAAACTCTTGGTTTGATCCCTATGGATATCTAGACTGGGTTTAAGGGATTTTGGTGATCGATTTTAGCAAAAATCATAGGCTGAGATTCAAGACCCTTTTCGTCTTGAACGACTGAGATTTATGTTGATGTCGGCGTCTGTTCAAGTCATCTGGCATGTTATATAGCAGTGTATGGAAACATAGACGTGGCTCCGGGTAATATGCCGTTGTGTTGTTTCGCATTTAATGTGATGTGCCACCGAGATCTTCGCGGTAATTGAAGATGCGCGCCTTTGTGCTCAACTAGTTTTCTCTCTCCTTAATCTTCATAGAGATTTGCATAAGATAGGATGAAAAACTGAGCAGCAGTTATCCGTTACCAGTGGGAAACTGTCTTTCCACTGATCCTAAGGTAAGGTACCATTGACAGTTTCTTTCGCGTAGTGATTAATCAATTCTCGAAAAATGTTTGCGCAGGCCAAAATCATTTCTCCATACTCTGACACTTGATGACATACTCAAGTTACCATCAATCCAATCTGTCACACGTCGAGATTGTATATGCGTACGAAAGTTGTTGAATATTCATTTCATGACTCTTCAGATTCTGAATGTAGACAGAAGATGTTGTGACCTCTTGGAATGTCGTTCCTTGCATTTAAATGGAAAGGCATCATCTCGAATATCGCACAATTGTTTCAATAAATCCTTATTCGCGAAGATATCATAAGCATTACATCCTATACCTTTCTGAAATAGTCCAACTGTATTCGTCCACAGCCATGTTCTCTGCAAAGACCATCTCCATTGATCCTAACAATATCTTCCACAAGGTTGGGCTTCAGGTCGAGTATGCAGCTGAGCGACAAGTGTATGATGATGTAATGAAGTGTTTACGAGCCAATGGTTTGGAGAAGTTCGTTAGCCTATGGCCACACAAATTTTAAAAGGATGTCTTGAGATCATTTGCCTACTCTAGCCGTGTCTCAGGAGAGAACAAAATCTTTGGCGTCGTTAGTGGTCAATTGGTATGCTTGTCTCTTGATTCCTTTACTAAGGATTTCAGGCTCCCCCGAGGTTGCACTCCAGTTGAGAACAGCTTTGAAGGTGTGACAGCACCTGAGTGGTCTGCTTGGAACAGATGGAAGGAGGATGGTGCTGAATTTCACCCTAGGGCATCGGCATATTGGTTGATGCCTAGATATAGAGTGGTTTCGATATTATCAACCACACGATTGTTGGCAACCCTCTGCTGGATCTGGACTTTTCTCCGATTTTCTGGAAGGGAATGATGGCCTTCGAAGGTGGAGAGGAAGTTGATTGGGCTACATTCATCTTCACACATCCAGTTCCTTATGGAATGCAGCTGAGCTGGCTCTTGGAGCAAAAATTCCCATCCCTAGTGCAAGGCCCGACCAATATCAGGGATTTTGACTTCCATCCGCGAGACCTCGTCCTTCTTTATAGTTGTAGCCAGTATTTCATGCTTTGTGTAATCTAGATTTTGCTTCAGTAATGTACTCCATATTTCTGAAATGAACTTGCTTTAACTTCCAATCTTGAATCACGGTACTTGACCATACAACTTCCTTAATTTTACATTGCAATCACTTGCATGTAATACAGACCTTTAAAATCTCAGAATCTGAACTTCCCTCTTTTAGAAGTAGATAACTGGTCTTGAGATCTTAACCGTACATTCATTGATTGATTGCATAGTCTTCTCTTGTAGCTTCTTGTAAACTTTGTCTTTATGTCTATTCTGGAGTAATGATCTGCAGGGCAATCAATTTTGATTCATTGATTCTCGCATAGAGCTCACAAATAAATACTCTTGCTCTGAAGTAATATTTATTTCTTCATGTTTGCAAAGGTTTCTTTGCTACACGAAACAAAGAAAATGAATCTTCCTCTAAGCCTTGTGACCGAGCACTTGAAGATTTCTATCCTCAAGAACAATATCCTTGATTATGGTGGATTATGTCCTGTCATCTTTCAGGAAGTGCTGGAGAAGTTGGGGGCCAATCACCTTGAATCCTTTGTGGGTAAGGAACCTTGTTCCTTTCATAATGGTTTATTGAAGGTGCTTGCTTATAATTCCATAGTCACAAAGAATGAGATTTACTTCAATCTCAATGACGAGGAGTTCCATTTGACTGCTGATTATCTTGCTGCTGAGCTTGGACTAAAGTAGGGCGGCATCCCTGTTGAAAACTATCTTCAGTATGTCGTAGGTCCTGAGTGGTCAGCATGGTAACGGTGGAGGGTAGCAGAGGTCGGTTTCCATCTGAATGTGTCTAGTAATTTCCTCAAGTCGCGTTATAAGGCGACTTTAGACATAATCAACCAGATGATAGTCTGCGACCATTCTCAGACTACTCATTTTTCACCATTGGTATGGAAGGTTATGATGGCCTTTAAAGATCAGGCTAATGTAGATTGAGCTGCTTTCATCTTCGATCGCCTGATAACTGCATTCAGAAATTGGTTTAGACGGTTTTCGAACTGTGTCATCATACTGTTGAGGTGCCAGTTTAGGGTCAGATTTTGACCAACATTTGGTCTTGACACCTTGATTTACTGGTTCTTTGAGAAAGTCCCTTCTTTTCCCAACCATATAACTTGGAATAAGATTTGCTTTGATAGAGCGCAATGGTGTTTTCTTAGTCCTAAATAAGGATGCATGCTCATTCATAAATATATCATATTGAGATTCTGAGAAACCGATTCCACGTTTTTCAAAATATTGTTGTTGAACGTTCAAAATTTCATCTAACTTCTTAGAACTCTTTTTGAAAGAACATTCACATTTGATAGGTTCGGTTTTCTTCAATGAGTCACATTCTTTTGAAACATTTTCAAAATCTTTAAGAAGTTTTGAATGTTCCCCCCTGAGCTTTTCAAGTTCCTCACTGATTGACCTCGTTCTTTCGAGTTCAATGGTCAAAACTGAAATTTCTGATTTCAGTGAGGCATTTCCACTAATCACTTTATCTTTGATTTGATGAAAATTTTCAAATTATTTGATAATATTTTTAAAAGTGATGTCTTCGGAGCTTGAATGACATGGTTCAGAACAATCATCAAAGCAAATAGATGTACTAGATGAGGGTAGATTTGTTGTTACCAAAATTTTGCCGTTTGATGCGCTTTCTTCTTCGTCATCGGTAACATCTCCATCAATTGCTGCCATGAAAGCAAGTAATGCTTCCTCATCTCCTTCATCCTCAGACGTGTAGTATCCATCATCATGGTCCAGTACGTCTGGCACTTTGGTTCTTGTGAGCATTGCTTGGGTAACAGCTCTGGATGCTCTCTTCTCGAACACTTTTTTCAATTTGTCTCTCTCTTCCTGAGAGACTAGTGGGCATTTATACTTCAGATGATCTGGAGAGTTGCACTCATAGCATGTGCGTGGCTCTCTCTTTGTGAACCATTGTTCACTGGATTGTGCTTCCTTATCATTTCCTTTTGCTTTTTCGAGAAGCATGGTCAGGTTCTTAAACTGTTCCTCCAGTTTGGCAACTGACAGTTCAGTTTCCTTCTTCTGAACTGTGTTGGAAGCGTCCTTTGCTGGCGATTGATAAGCAGTTTTCTCGAAGTAAACTGGCCTTTTTGAACTCCTTTGGAAGTCTCTCTTTATGAAAAATGCAGCATCACCCTCAACTGTTGAATTTGGAGTTCGAACAACCTCCTTCCTGTTCACCATCTGAAAGTCCCATTCATGGGCTTGAAGTTCGTTGAACAGTTCTTTGGTGGTCATTTTGGAGAGATCCATAGTCTTCAAAGTGGTGGTTTTAACAAACCAATCCTCCTTCGGCAGTCTTGAAAGAATTTTGGCATTCATATCTGCCACTTTTTCTTCTCTACCGAGGTTCTTCATTTCGCTGACGATGGCGTTGAACCTCGCCTCCATCGATTTGATTGTCTCTCCAGGTAGCATTTGGAAGGATTCATATTTCTACACTACTATCTGCTTCTTGTTGTGCTTCATTGCTTCTGTTTCTTTAGTGAGATCATTGACCCAATCCCACAGTTCTTTGGCCGTGTTATTTTCTACAGCTACGTCCTGGAGGGAATCTGGGAGGGATTGTATTATCATTTCTTGTGCGATGAAATCGACTTGATGACGTTTCTTGTCCTCAAATGTCCAATCCTCCATTGGCTTCTCTACGTACTCGACACCGCCTGGATCTTCTCCTGCCGCAGTTCTAACTTTAGGCATCTGAATCTTCAGAGGTCCATTCTTCAGAACTTTATCCATCTCTGGATGTTGGGCTTTCAGCTGAATAAAACACTTCTTCTTCCATACTTCAAACTTCTCTGGATTGTACTTAGGAATTATGATATGTGTGTAAAATGACCTATTTTTCTATGTGTGCGCGTGCATGTTTGTAGCCATTTTACCCTCATATCATATGCTTTCGTTGTTCTTTTGTCTTGTTATCATGTTTTCGTGTTTGAAATGTTATAGGACGTGTTTTAGGCATAAAACAACACTTTTGGATGAGTTTTGGATGAAAATTGCCCGAGCTAGGAGTCAAAGGGAAGCAGGATCGACCGAGCAGTGCAGAAAGGGCGCTGGGGCATTTCAGAGACTTCGCTCGGCCAAGCCAAGCCCTTCAGATAGGTGGCTCGGTCGAGCCACCCTTGGCTCGGCCGAGCCAGAGCAAAATTTTGGGTTCTTTTAGTTCTGTGCTCGCCCGGGCGAGCCAAGTTTGGCTCGGGCGATCCGAGGCCCTATTTGCTCATTATAAAAGGGGGAAAAAAGGTTATTTTCAGAACAAATTCATAACTTTTCATAATTTTGGATAACCGCCTCCTAAATTCTCTCTACGATTCCCATTTCCATCTCTTCCAAAACCTCACCCAAGGTATCAAGGAGCTAATTCATCAATCCTTGGAGGAGAATTGAATATCCAAGGGGGTAGATCAAGACCTAGCAAATCCAATTGGGGAAGATTTCGCTTTCTACTTATCAATTGTAATAGATGTATTTGATTTCAACTTTGTATTGTTACAATTGAGTGGTATGTTGCTCTAATTCAATGTGGATGTTGATTTGAACAAGGATGCATGAAGATTAGACTTGATAATTGTTTGTTTACTTTCCTTTGAGGGGTTGAATTACACTTGAACTTGTTCCTTATCTCTTAGGTGTAGGTAATAGCCAGCTTTTGAGATAGTTGATGTGAACCCTGCAGCCAACACGCGGGCGAAATCATCGTGAAAAGTGTATATTCTTACGATTTTAGTTCCAATCCCTGTGAAGGGCTAGGTCGTAGGGCGATAATTGACGGTCGATTGGGAGTGATCTAGGGGTTCATAACGTAGCTGTTTGCAATTCCTAGTATCATCTACCGCTAATTATCCGTAGCAAGTGACTAGCGACATTAGTTTCGATTGCTCAACCTCCTAGGGATTAAAATGTGTTTACTTCAATTATTAATCTAATTGGATTGCATCTACGTTTATTTCAACATCCTATCTACCTCATTTGAGTATTTGTTTGTCTTAGTTTACCAATGTGTGGAGAGAATTGATTGAATGTTGATTGTTGGTTTAATTCATTGTTTGTTATATGTTGTTAGTATAGGTTTAAATTGATTGCCTAGTATGATAAAAATCACTCAACAATTTTATTATGCCTAGCTATTAGACTTTGCTATAGTATCCCGGTAATCTAGCGAGCGAAGGGAAGAAGGACCTGGATTAGTAATTAAACCTTGAGTGTGCATTGAGAATTTGTATGAGTTTTTATTGCGCATCAAGTTTTTAGCACCGTTGACGGGGACTTCATTTAGTAGGTTGCTAGATATTGGGGGAAAAGTGAAGCTTGTAGGCTAGGTGTTTGTGTTTTTGTTTGTGTGAATAAACTTGTTGTTTGTTTTTTTAATTGTTGGTACTTTGAGTTTGTTGGATTCTTGTAGGTGTCTAACATGGAGAGACTTATTAATGTGCAAAAGCAAATGGAGGAGATGAGAGCTCTCATGATGCAAAGACAAAGACCGTGAATGCCTATCCGAGATGTGTATGAGGAAATGTTTGAATGTAGTAACCAATGGTCGGAGGAGGAAAGTGCTTCTCAAATGGTAGATATTGTTAAGGAATCTCAAGACACTGATTTGTGGAGGAGTCAAATAGAGCTCATGCAAGAAAAACTTAATTTGTTGAAAAGATCAAGAAAAGAGCATGAAGAAAAGCAAGAGATGGAGGTGAAGAAAGAAGATGAATCGGCAAAGGAAAGAGAAGTAATTCTTCAAGTTGATGAGGTAAATGAAGATATCAAGGAGTCGACACAAATTTTTGAAAGTATGGAGAAGGATGAGAGTGCGAGTATAGAGATAAAACCCGAGGAAATATTAGGAGATGGCAAAGAAAATGAGGAAACCGAAGAAATCAATAGTGAAGAGATAATGGGTGTTCATCAAGAAGAGCTCGTGAAGGAAGACACCGAGGAGACGGTGAAGAACATTGAAGGAGGAAGAATTGAGGAGCCTTCACTTGAAGAGATTCCAACAATACCGGCATTGGAACATTTCATAGAAGAGGAAAATCCGACAATATGCAAGGAGAATGAGGATAGGTTGAAGCGGGGAATGTCAACTTGGGAAGTAGTCAACGTTGAGGAGAGAATGGTGAGTGCATTGGATGAATGGATCAATGAATTTCTTGAAGTGTGGATTAGTTTGGAGAATGTCTTAAGGATCACTTCAAAGAAGGAGCACTCATTCATTCAATTTGAGTTCGACAAGATAATCAATCCTCCTTGGAGAGATGATAGGGGTGAAAGAGAAATCACCTTGGACAAATTGCTCCCAAGTAAACGCAGATTAAGGGAGAAAGGTGTATTAAAAACCCACAAGATTTTTTACAATGGGTGTGTGGTAAGGTCTTCTAGCTACCGACGTTAAGGAAGCGCTTGTTGGGAGGCAACCCAACCAATTTTATTTCTTTTGTTTAATTGCTTTTAGTTGCTTTGATTTTGAATAAATGTCTAATTTGTTTGGTTTTGTGTTTGTAGGAGGAACTACAGGATCGAGAGGAGTGACGATGCACCGTCCACCATTTTTGCAAACTTAGTCTCAATTGACTAAGTTTGGGGGGATGTGCCGGTAGCCGGTGCCTCGGTTTATTCTTCTCCATCTCCTATCCTTTATCTTGCAATTAGTTTAGGTTGTTAGATATTGTCCCTTTATTGGATTTGATTCGATTTGGTTGTACCTATATTAATGTTTTACCTTGGATAAATGTTTTGGATTATGCTCATCTTGATGATATGTATGGATATTTTCATGGTTTTGAGTTTGTTGAATGGATTTGTTTGTTGAATATTGCTTTTGATGGTATGTTTGGTGGAGCTAGTGGAAAAATGAATTATTTGTATAGATTTTGGATAGTGGAATGATGGTGGAAAGAGGTTTTGGAAGTGAATATGGTTGAGGATTGTTTGATTGTGATTGTTGAGAGAATCATTAATGAGTTAGCATGATTGAATACTTCCTATTATGCATGGTTTGTGGTTTGGATTTTTGGTTTGGTTTGAATGGTGGAACTATTGGATATGATCTTATCATTGTTGATATTTGGTTTGTGGATAGTTTGGTGGATATGAGAGCTTTATTGGTTTGTTTTATGCTCAAGTGGTTGGTGGTGTTTGTGTTGATTTAGTAGGTACAAATAAGGCATGGAGAGCGGTTTGATCGTGTGTGCCGATGGGTAATGCTTTCTTTCGTTCCTTCTACCAATTAGATTTATTATAATCGTTTCATGGCATGTAGATTGTTGTTAGGATTATTGTGTGCTTGTGTGTGTGATGAACCCGAACTAGACTTGAGGTTTGAATCATGATTTACTTGGTGAAGTTGGATGTTTATCTCAACCAATGATAGGGCGGAATCTAGTAGTCGAAGCATGTCTTAAGTTTAACTTTTGAATTACCGAGTTTTGTGTGTGGTTAATGCATAGGACTTGACAAAAAGCTGTGAGGTTTGAGCCATGATATTGTCATATCTTTAGTGTTTGTGAGTGGCAAGATTGAGAGTACGAGATCTAGAACTTGCATCCGTTCTCTATCTATTGGCATGAGTGTGTAACTAGAAAATGATCTTAGGCCATCGATTCTTAGTCCTACCTTTCACATCGGGAGTATAAGGTGGTTGTTATCATTATTGTGCCTTTCGTATCTTTGACCCCCGTGATTGAGCTTTATTGGTGAATCTTCTTTGATATAATTAGGATCAAGTTTGGGGGGAAAGAGTGTATGAGGGTGAATACGGTGATGAGAGGCGGGTTGGGAATTGACTGAATTTGTATTGATGGGAAATGTTGAGGCATGAAAGATATGAAATAAAGGATTGGTTTGAATCCTAGAAAATGTGGCACCAACAAAATTTTTGGTGTAAGTGTTTGAAAAAGAAAAAAAAGAGGGCATCGATAAATGAATGAATGATGGTGCATTTGAAAAATGATGAAAAAGAAAAGAAAAGAGAAAAGAAAAGAAAAAAGTGTGTTGTGAAATGAAAAAGCCTCAGGGTTTGTAGTGGTTCGAAAAGAACAAGTTTGGGGGTTTTGGGAATTTGAGAAGTTTAGTCACTTTGGCCCAAAACCACCCACCTTTTAGTGAGCCACATTACAACCCGTGAAAAGACCTTTTTTATTCTAGAAACTAACTCGTTGTAGTATAGTAGTATAGAATGGATGCAAGCCTATGTAAATCGAGCTCGTTATCTTGTGATTGAGTGAATCTCATCGTCCCTAAACACTTGAGGGAGTGCTTTCGTTTCTTGTATCCATTTTTTTATGAGTGGTTCATGTCCTTAGCATTAACCTTGTTACAAAGTTAGGTGATAATCTCTTTTTAATTGAACATGCTAAGATAACTTTGATGAGCTATGAGGTATTGCATGAGGTAGATTAATAGCTTTACTTTGTTTTGATTGAGGACAATCAAAGGTTCAAGTTTGGGTGATTATGATATGTGTGTAAAATGACCTATTTTTCGATGTGTGCGCGTGCATGTTTGTGGCCATTTTACCCTCATATCATATGCTTTTGTTGTTCTCTTGTCTTGTTTTCGTGTTTTCGTGTTTGAAATGTTGTAGGACGTGTGTTGGGCATAAAACAACACTTTTGGATGAGTTTTGGATGAAAATCGCCCGAGCTAGGAGTCAAAGGGAAGCAGGATCGACCGAGCGGTGCAGAAAGGGTGCTGGGGCATTTCAGAGACTTCGCTCAGCCGAGCCAAGCCCTTCAGAGAGGTGGCTCGGTCGAGCCACCCTTGGCTCGGCCGAGCCAGAGCAAAATTTTGGGTTCTTTCAGTTCTGTGCTCGCCCGGGTAAGCCAAGTTTGGCTCGGGCAATCCGAGGCCCTATTTGCTCATTATAAAAGGGGGAAAAACGTTTATTTTCAGAACAAATTCATAACTTTCATAATTTTGGATAACCGCCTCCTAAATTCTCTCTACGATTCCCATTTCCATCTCTTCCAAAACCTCACCCAAGGTATCAAGGAGCTAATTCATCAATCCTTGGAGGAGAATTGAATATCCAAGGAGGTAGATCAAGACCTAGCAAATCCAATTGGGGAAGATTTCACTTTCTACTTATCAATTGTAATGGATGTATTTGATTTCAACTTTGTATTGTTACAATTGAGAGGTATGTTGCTCTAATTCAATGTGGATGTTGATTTGAACAAGGATGCATGAAGATTAGATTTGATAATTATTTGTTTACTTTCCTTTAAGGGATTGAATTGCACTTGAGCTTGTTCCTTATCTCTTAGGTGTAGGTAATAGCCAGCTTTTGAGATAGTTGATGTGAACGCTGCAGCCAACACGCGGGCGGAATCGTCGTGAAAAGTGTATATTCTTACAATTTTAGTTCCAATCCCTGTGCGGGGCTAGGTCGTAGGGCGATAATTGACGGTCGATTGGGAGTGATCTAGGGGTTAATAACGTAGCTGTTTGCAATTCCTAGTATCATCTACCGCTAATTATCCGTAGCAAGTGACTAGCGACATTAGAGTCGATTGCTCAACCTCCTAGGGATTAAAATGTGTTTACATCAATGATTAATCTAATTGGATTGCATCTACGTTTATTTCAACATCCTATCTACCTCATTTGAGTATTTGTTTGTCTTGGTTTACCAACGTGTGGAGAGAATTGATTGAATGTTGATTGTTGGTTTAATTCATTGTTTGTTATATGTTGTTAGTATAGGTTTAAATTGATTGTCTGGTATGATAGAAATCACTCAACGATTTTATTATGCCTAGCTATTAGACTTTGCTATAGTATCCCGGTAATCTAGCGGGCGAAGGGAAGAAGGACCTGGATTGATAATTAAACCTTGAGTGTGCAGTGATAATTTGTATGAGTTTTTATTGCGAATCATAAGGCTCGGATAAGTCATCATTTTCTAAAAGTAATCTGCTCGCTAAACACACTAAACAAATAGTTAGAGTGTAAAGAAGTACGGATCCGGTCATAAGCGACTCAAAACAGGACAATCTAGAAAGACCGACCTGCGCTGATACCACTTGTTGGTCCCAGATCAGAGTACATGTAATGTGCACCAGAAGTATTTAAACAGTTAACTACACTCTAAGTAAGTAGTTCAGTTTCCAATTAATACAGTTTTTGCTTGAGAGTTCTAGAAACACAGTTTACGTTAGCCAGTAGATTAGTCTAACAGTTTTAAAGTTATGAGCAGTCAACAGTTTATACGCTCCAACACTTACACGCTAAGTGTTGAAGGTTTCAAGATATAGTTGAAAACTGTAAAGTGCGTAAGGTAAATAAAACTGTAAACGACACAGGATGTTTATAGTGGTTCGGAGCCTCCAGTCCTACGTCCACTCTTCGGATATCAAATTCGGTAATTCACTAAGTTATGATGATACAATCCTCACGATCTATAGTCAGTTGTTGTAGAGACCTCTGTCCACAGCACAATGGATCACTCGCCTAGGCAGTTGTACTTCACTCCTTCTTCAGTCCGTCGAAGGCTCTGCATCTTTTCTGTGGACCGGCTCGAAGTTGGACTAAAGGACAAACTTCCCTTTTCCTTCTTCGGTAGGTTGGATTTTTTGGTTCTTCCCAGAACGTTCACTGGTCGGCATTTGCCCGTGATAACCTGTTCTTCCTTTGCAAGATCAGGCTGCTATGTTCTTACTCTGAAAGTAAGAACACCAAAATAGTAGATTAAGTCAACTGATTTAATCCTCGTGTACTCAAAGTCACACGGTGAATCTCTAAGGATTCTGTTAGAAATGTATGCTTCATGTTTAGTAAATGAACCACGGTATTAATGTATTCTCGCTTCATAGTGTTTAATGCCTGAGCTCATGTTTCAGCCAAGAGACAATAAATATGTCGGAGATTCAAATCTGCGAAGGTATTCAGATGAGCAGAGAGGCAAAGGTTTTTATGTCTCAGTTGTACCTTCTATTTATAGGTGAGACACCAGAAAATAGCCAGTAGAGACATTGGAGAGGATGCCCAATTAAATTCCATGCTCTTCTGAAAAGTCGTTTGTCTTTCGACTTTTTTTGCTACAACGTTCTGCTTTTCTGAGTAGTTTGTACTTGCAGTGTCAGACGTCGAACAAGTTTGTACGCCAGTCACAGCTGAGTATCTATCTGTCTTTTATCATTAAATTCTTTGAAGTTCTCCTGCGACTTGTTCGATATCTTATCATACACGCATTCCTCGATGCAAAACTGTCTCGGTCTGAAACTGTAAGCGCCTCTCAACAGTTTCTGTGTGAAGACTGTGTCCACAATTTCTGTGACTTTGCTCTGCTCGTCTTTGTCTTCTAGATTCGACAGTTATCCCATCAGAATGATGTCTCCTTCAGAACTGTTCCACAGTTTTGATGACTTCCTTCTTCCTAGACTATTACAACTCGATCATCCTATACAAGGATTACATGATGTAATAACTCTAAGACCTAAACTTTGGTATATAGTTTTGACACATCAAAACTTCAAATTAAGGTAGGATTTTTACATCAATACCTAACAGCAAATCGCAAATATGTAAAAGAAAATCTCAAAAACATATCATAAATCATTGTATTTGTTCTGAATTGAGACAATGGAGAGGTAGAAATATTCAATGTAGAAGATACGAAGAGAAAAGAGAGAATACAAAGATGGAGAGAAAGTAATTGTCATCTATATTCTCTCCATATTCTTTCAATATATACATACCCTAACTGAACATATGAATAGGCCATAGAGCCCAGTAATAAAGATTACAAGTAATGGCCACATAAAATAAAAATATTTATAACACTCCCCCTTGGACATTACTTTATCATATATATGTCTTGTTAAAAACCTCGCCGAAAACCCTGTGAGAAAAACAGTCGAGAAAAAATACAAGATATAAATTTATTCATGTGTTGCACTAGATGCCTCATCAAAAACCTTAACTAAGAAAATCCAGTGGGAAAAAACTTAGTAAGGAAAAAAGAGTACATCTAGTTAACCTTCTGAGTAGAATATGGACCTTCAGGGCCTAAACACAAAACTACGTTGAGATTATTAATCTTCTCCAAAATAATAACTTTCGAGATTTCAAGATAATTTGAGATTGTCGCTCCCCCTGAAGACAACAATCTTCCAAATATAATCTATTACGAATATATTTTCAAATGATAATTTGTGGCTCATCTGGAGCTGATGTGTGTGAAAGAATGCAAATGATAAATATTTAGAATACTCACTGCTTGTTCGTGCAACACAAATGTATTATCCTCAACAAAGAGAATAAGGAATATTATGCCCCATGAATATATTATTTCAATTAATGTTAACAACATAACCAGTCAAGACACAGAAATATGGGGATCAAATAAATATTAGTCATCCACTTGTATACTACTAATACCATATATTGATTTGTTTATAAGATAGACAAGGTACAAGTATCTTGTACCATGAAGATAACAAATGATGTATTTAACATCTTTCTGACACCTTTTATAAAATAAAAAATCATATTTACCAACAAGTCATTCCAAATGTCATATCAGGCCTGATAAAATAGTATTATAATAACACTCAAGTAAGGAACTTCTGGTCCTATATAAACTTTTGTTATCTTCTTTAAATCTAAACGAGTCATTATTCACTTTTGGATCAAATGACCATATGCATTGTGTGGACGGACATTTACAAAAGTTGACTGATATGTATAAAAACCTCTTCGGGCGATAGATGATCTGCAGGTCAACTAGCACTTGATCTTATCAAGTCTTTCATTTAAAACTCCGTCATTATGCATGAGCTAGCTTGTTCAAGCTCTTTATGTTTTCCAATAATATACACATAATACATTATTTTCAATATATTCCTTTAGCAGGAAGGATTCAATTAAATAAGTTATATAATGTTGAAATTCTCATTTTCTTTCTAAATCCATTAAAGATTTTCATACAGGTACCAATGTTCAATGACTAATACAAAAATTCAATCATGACGTTCATTAACTGCATATATATAATTTCATATTTTCTGCCATATATTTAGTTGCGGAACATTATGTCATAGAAAGTAGGAGAATATTTTGATAAAAGTCAATAATGGATGTCTGCGAAAAACCCATGAGCTATTTATCTCGCTTAATATTTCACCACCTCATTATTCTAATTTCCCTTCTATATAAATACCATTTTGTATCCTGCAGGGATAATATTTCCAGTGTATGTGATATAAAGTATACACTTTTATTTTATTTAGCGAGTAAAGCTCGGTCTCAATTGCTTCTTTTATTTCAGTCAATTATAGTGCTTCTGGCACTTGGGCTTTGGATCCATATTATAAATTAAGGAATCAAAGAGCAATTTTAGAGACATATATGTTGTCGACAATTGTAATTATATAACATATTTCTCTTTTATACATAAAATTCATAATAATATCAATATAAACCAAGTTTTTTTTCTTTCATTTCCCATAATATTATAACTTGGTTGTTCCGCAATCCCAATGTTATTATTACATTATGCACGTGCTAGTCATTAAGATTTATTGTCTTCAGGACAATCCTCTTTAGGAGATTGTAAGAGTGTTATTTCCTTATTGAGATTTATTTCCGCGGATATCTAACTTTAGCACCAATAAATCTCTCATGCTTCTAGCATTAAGGAGTATCAGTTAATATGTATGGTCCATATATACTTTCTTTATGGTGCATAAGATCTATTCACTCCTTTATAGGAAATAAATGCATTTATAAATGCATATGACAGAATACTTGTTAAATCGCAAGTTAATTATATTTCGAACTTCCAGTTCTAATTCATTTGTGCAGGAATTTAGATATTGAAGATCTTTATGAGACATTCTATCAAATGTGGGCTTTTATCTCCCACTAATGCCGAGAAATGATCTTCATGAATTTACAGTCACGTACCAAATACATTGCTCCCCTTATAAATGGGCTTTTAATATTTGATTATAGACGGAGATTTGTGTTCAGCATATATTCTTATTTTATGTTGAGAGCCCATAGAGGTACGTTTTGGTGGTGATTGAAATTTAGACTGTAAAATAAATAATTCGTAGATGGGAAATAATTATTAATTTATCTCGCACTATTATTTGGGGGAATATATTAAATATGCAGTTAATCAGATTTATTTCAAATGCATATCCAACAAATATATATATATATATATATATATATATATATATATATATATATGTTGGACTTTTAGTAGGATTAAGAACAATAAACCTCACTTTTATTTCTAATGACATGATATTCATCTCACCAACATTATCCATTCATAAGGACTTAATTGAGGAATCAAGGAATTTGATTCTGTATACTATAATTGTATTAATAATTTTAGCACACAGATTATTATGTGTGGACTATAAATATATTAAAGTCCTCAATTTGGACCGTAAAAATATTCAAAATCATTCTAATGTTGGTTAATATTGTCCACATATAACTTATAATAAGAGGTATATTATACCAATATCACTTTTCATAATCCAACAAGTTATGATATGTCCAATATGATCCAAATGCTCATGTCATTAATCAAAAGTTTTTGGATCATTAAAACTTATGTTCATTGCAACATGATTATTCTGTTGAATATTAATATACAATTCAACATTTTCTAAATTATTGTCATCATGATTTATCATAACAAGTATTTATATTTTCTAAAATATTGTAGATGAACAAGAGTAAATAACGATAAATATAAATAATTTAATACAGTCTCAATGCATACAGGAGTTTGAGTATAGGACGAGTTACCTGTCCATTGAAGCCAAGGATAGATCAATTATGCAGCATCTGAATACACAAATAAATAGATAATACATGTTGATAATAATCTCGCTGAACAATAATAACCGGTACCGAGTTGCATCCAAATAATAACTCCAAAGATAATAATCCAACTAATGCCAAAAATAAGAATACTCCAAATCCAAACAAATAATCCAAATAATCCAAATAATCCCAGAGACAAGAATAATCCAAATCAAGTAAATGATCCAAATAATTTGTATTGAACTCCCGAAGATAATAATCCAAGTAAATAAGGTAATTCAAATATCTTCGCTGATAAGAAAATAATCCTTAATAATAGTCCGTGCAAAAAGAAGGATAACCGTGCTAATAATTCAATAATCCTTGCAAAGATTTGAATATATCCACATATGTAGAAGAAACTTGGAATCGAGTAAGGAAGAGAGTAGTTAAGAAAAGGCCATAGAGATAAGAGCGCAATTGTAATTATATGCAAACCAATCGAGTCCTCTAGCCTAAACATGGTCTCACGAATCCATCATATAAATCTAATTCAATGGTCCAAATATACTTATAGCTTCAACGTTATTTCATCGCCAACAATATGCATAACTAAATTCTCGTCTTCGGTTTATACTCATCTCATCATTAGAGACAGTTGACGATATCAGAATTTCTGAACGCGTGCTTATATTCTCAAAGAAGTAATTTTACCTTAGCATTAAAGAAACGAACAACAAATTTGGGTAATTATGATTGCAGAAAAATTGCCTCTTTTTGTATGCAATGACCCAGTTGGAATTTCAATTTGTTGCAAATCCCAAATGCTTTTGTCCTCTGCTTTGAAACAAATTGATCTATTGTTGGTTCCCTTCAACCTTTTTGGTGTTGTCAGTGCCGGAGAGTGGCGACGAAGTGACGAGGAAGAAAAACAAAAATAGAAGTGATAAGTGAGAAATATGAAACAATTGATGAGTAAAATAAGTGAAATAAAAAGAAGCAATTAATGAGCCATTGAGAATTGATGTAGAATGAAATGCAGATGTCTTTAGCCCAAATTATACTAAATCACTCGAAGTTGGAATTGCGCTGCACCATCGCTGTCATTAGGCGTTCTTAAGCATCTCATGTCTGCCAATTCGGTGTTAATTGACGCCTTCAAGGCAACAACGGTGTGGTTTAAGTGGTAGCGTGCCTTGCAATTCTTTCATATATAAACAAATTAAATCAACGGATACATGTAACAATTCTCAGTTAGTTAGAGATTCGTGCTCAAAACTTGTTGTGAATTGAGATAATGGAGAAGTAAAAATATTCAATGCAGAAGATAAGAAGAGAAAAGAGATAATACAGAGATGGAGAGAAAGTAACTCTCATCTATATTCTCTCCATATTCTGTCAATATATATATACCCTAACTGAACATATGACATATGAATAGGGCCATAGAGCCCAACAATAAAAATTACAAGTAATGGCCACATAAAATAAAAATATTTATAACAATATTAAAGTGTTTTTATTTTATCACAATTTTTTATTTCAACTGCAAATTAAAAAAAAAATGCAAACAATCTGTATAATTATTTGTACAAAACACACAAAAAAAAAATTACATTCTTTGTGCAATCGCAAAAAAAATGATAAAATAATTTGTTTTTTATACAAAATACTATAATTTATAATTGTGTTTATACAAACTGTTTGTGAATGCACAAATTATATTTTGTGTTTATATATTTTTTTATAAAATAAAACTTATATTTTGTACAAAACACACACACAAAAAAAAGCCAAAAATTTATAATTATTTTTCATTCTTTTATTTTTCTCCATTCAAATTGAAAACACCATTTTTAATTTTTAATTAATTTATTTAAAATATATATTTTAATACTAATTAGAGTAAAACATTTGAATAATTACAATGATGATTGATAAATTAAAAAAAACTGCCAAAAATAGGTTGATAATAAGGGCTTTTGTGGAAGTTTACATGAATTTGGATATTCTTTGTATATATACATAAAATTGGTTATTTAAGGTTTTTGAAGGAAAATGACTATTTTTATATATTTACACAATATAAAATATAATATTATGAAAATGAGATGTTAATTAATGTTTTAAAAAAGAATAATATTAAAATTTTGTTTGAATATTAAATAATACTAGAATTACACCTGTGTGTTGCACGGTCAATTTATTTATTTTTAAAATTTCAAATTACTTATATTCATAAATTCATATTTTATTTTGATTTATTCAACTACTTATATTTAATTTTATCTTTTTAGTTTATAGTTTTTTAACAATAATATAATATTCTATTCTAACATATTGAGACAAATAATATGATTTTATTGAATAAGTAAAATATTATTTATTTTAAATAATTTTAAATAGAAGTATATAGTTGAATGATAGTATATTAGTTTTAATAATGACAATACTTATCAATAATGAGTGTAAAAAAAATACGAAACCACATAATTGGGATAGAGTGAAAAATATACTTATTATTAGGATTTTTATATTTTTAATAATCTCGATTGCTAAGATTTTCTAAAAAGTAAATTTTTTAAATGAATCTATAATTTTTATATTATATATATTTAAAGGTTCATCATTATATTAATCCACATATATAAGCATAAATTTAGAAATTATCATAATTTTAAGAAGAGATATCATTTATAATATTATTAATAAAAAAATTAAAATTAACAAATGATTATATTTAATGAATATATCATAATAGATAAATTGTAGACAATTAAGAATTGTACGAATTAAGGCCAAAATATATTTTTTGAAAAAGTAGAAACTTGGATAGGTCTTAAGTTCCTATACATCTCAAATCATGTTGCAAATACAATTTTTTATTATAATAATCTTTATGTTTGATATTAGAAAGTCATGAGTTATTATATTATAGAGAATTGTATGCATGTTGAGCTCATATCTTTGCTAATAATATATGGTGAAATTGGACAATTCTTTTTTACCGAATAAAACTAATGAATAATAATATATAATATAATTAGATTGAGTGAGTTATCAATCAGGAGTGTCGCAGTTAGCGTTTTAATTATAATCAATTGATTATATATTTAAATAATATTCGGAACATTCCTCTTCATTTGTCTAACTTTGCTTCATCAATATATTAATATCTATATATTTGTAGATTTAGATAAATATAATTAAAATTTTACTTTCTTTCCCTCGTGAAATTCATTTATAAAATGTGAAAATGCATTTCTCACTAAATAATATACTAAATATTTTCATGTGAAATATATTAGTTTATATTCTTATATATTTACATATATCTTTGCATAATTAAATTTCATTATTTAAATAATTTTTTTTATAATGTATGTGTTTGAGGATTAGAAAAATATAAAATCACTCAAAACGCGAAACGAAAGTAGTTAATATATTACTATTGTTCAATAGGTCATGATTTCGAGTTACAGTAGGTCATTTGAATGAACTTTAATTCATACATTATATATATATATATATAGGGATGAAATCAAATGATAATAAATAAATACATTAAAAATAAGAATGAATCTCATCCATTAGATCTAATTAAATCAATAATTGATATCTAAGCAAGCAACAATTAAAACGCAATCAAGCAACAAATGATCAAGCAACAACTGAAATACAATCAAGCAACAACTAAAACACAACCAAACAATATTGTATAGGTACTCAAGCGGCTTTATCATTTTATCATGGGGGAATGTTTATCACCGAATTCAATCCCTATATATATATATAAAGCTTAATACCCGTGAATTTTATTCTCAATTTATGTATTACAATTTAGGCTATTAAAAATTAAAGTTACTATCTAACTCAAAACTCTTTGCACCAAAAATCAAGTCTAGTATATTCATAAATATAAGTGTGAGACTATATACTCTATAATTCAACCTTCCGAAAAAATGATCTAAAATAATAGAATTATGATCAAGTTTTCACCTAATTTATATTATCGTTTGAAATTCTAACCTAAAATAAAAATAACTCTTAAAGAAAGATATTTGTAATTTTGAAAAAAAAAAATTGGCACAAATAATATCCTCTAACTTATTATCTATTGTATACCTATAATTTATTTAGATCAATAAGATATTATCTTAATAATAGATTAAAAAAAATAGGTTATAGGTTGTAGTATTTTATGAATGAGATAAATTTGATAATAAGTTAAATATTGTTATATCTCTATATTTATCACTTATTAATCTTGTCACATAATTAAGTGGTTTAAGGATATATATATATATATATATAGGGAGCGGATCCAGTGAGAAAATTCTTAACGTGAGAAAGTGAGAAAGATGCTTGATTGTGTTTATGACGTTGCTTGATTGTGTTCATGTCGTTGCTTGATTACAATATTGCTTGATTGTGTTTAAGTTGTTGCTTGATTATTTTGTTGATTAACTGTGTTTTAGTCATTGATTGTTTGCATATCAACCATTGATTTGTTTAGATCTGATGGATATGATTCATTCTTTTTTCTTACAGGGGGATTTTTTTTTACATGATCCCTCCTCGATATATATATATATATATATATATATATATAGATGGATTAGATAAAATTTAAAAAGAAAAAAAAGAAAAAAATTAATAAAATAATAATGTGATGTGATGTTTTTAGGCGGGAAAATGGCATTTTCGTAATTTCTTGAAACATCTTACTTTTATATATATATAATAAATTTTTACATGTGCAAGATCAAACTAGACCATATAATCGGAATGAATAGAGTATCTTTAACAATATAAACCTTTTAATAAAAATAGTAATAATTTAATTTCAAAATAGAATAAAAATCTAATGGACCCACGGCCGATTCCCTCCATGCCATGTCATCCCATACCTCACCCCTTCCTCTCCCCCCAATTTCTTCGCTCACCAACTCCACCTATCTCTTTCAATAAACACAAAGCAAACTCAAATTTTATATTTCAAGAGTTGAAATCTAAAGTTAAATGGTATCCTTTTTTTAAAAAGTTTTACAAAAATTTTAATATTTAATTTATTACTGCTTCCGTTCTGTCTAAGTTGTCCCGTTTTGAAATGGTACAATAACCAACGTTTGTGAGTATAGTACAAATAATAATTTATTAGGGAGTGTGAAATAATTTACTGTAATGAGATAATTATATGAAACAAAAAAAATTTGAACAATTTAAGTTGGATAGAGGGAATACAATTTATCAAAGTTTTATGTATTAGTTTTTTAAAAAAAATAGAATTCATTTGTTTAAAACAAACTCACCAAGATGACTTTTACTATTCCCCGAATAGGTTACGTTTTCTTATATTAAATTTATTTATATTGTTGCCATGTCTGATGATTACAGTTAAAATAATAGGTGTGTTGTTCATAAGCAAAAACTGAATTGTATCAAATCCTCAACTCCTACTCTTATTGTGCATCAGGTATGCTATAAATAATGGTGGATCTATATAGAGATTAGAGGTGGTTACAACCTCTCCAAAATGAAAGTATTTTTTTTTTTATTTTTAATATTATGATAATTTGATATTCTTATGCGATAGTTCCTTTGATGAAGAAAAAAAATGAGTGAAAATAAAGAAGTACGAGGTATGAGTAAGTTATGGATGAAGAAGATTTAAAAAATTTTAATGAAGCCCTCGAGAAATTTTTAAATTGGTTATATCCTGCAATTTACATTATTTAACTAACAACGTAACTTTTCAATTATGTAAAAGAATGAGTTTAAGATCAATGATCTCCAAAGTGGATAAAACAAAATAGAGTGCTAAATTGAAATTAAGGAAGATAGAGGTAGATTTTTCTTTATTTTTTTCTAAGTAGATGGCCTAAGATCATTAAATTGGGCAAGAGCCAAAAATTGAACAGCCAAAGATGTATCATGACATAGCGCCACTTGCACTTTCCACGGCTGCACTTCAATTATTCATATTTCTCACATGCTTTAGGACCTATCAACGTGTTAACATTAGATTTCGCTGCACTATCTTTTCCTTTAATGAAAAAACAAATACATTTTTATGTGAAGGACGTGCAGTGCCATCATCAGGGTCGAGGAGACATAGGCCCCCTATATTATTATGTTTGATGGACGTTTATCAATATTTGATGTTAACATCGTATATAATTAATATATATATAT
>JAPKLW010000345.1:270577-369722 GCA_026898455.1 Plectranthus barbatus | reverse complement strand
TAATATATATATATATATATATATATTAATTATATACGATGTTAACGTCAAATATTGATAAACGTCCATCAAACATAATAATATTTTGAGAATAATATAATTATTATATATTGATTAAGGGTAGTTTCAAATATGTTTATTTTCTTCAAAAATATTAAAAGCATGATTATTTGATTTATACATTTAACTACATTTATAAATTAATACTAAACTATGAAAATTAATTGTATTTTATAATGATATAAGGAGTAAACGCTAAATCTATAAAATAAGATGTAAATATACAACGTGAGAACAATTTAAAAGACTAAAGAAAACTTTATTTATATTTACAATAAAATAAATTACTATAAAGAGAGAGGGTGTGGCATATTAAATATGTAGTTAACATTAAAAATGAGAATAAATTACAGTTTTTTATTTTTTTGCATATCCACACTCAACACTTTGAAATTTTCATGTTTACTTTTTGTAGTAAAATGTGCATTATTCAATCTTAAGGGTAATTTTTTTATATTGATTTTTTTTCTTTATCATCTAATTAATTTTCTAAAATATTTAAATAATCATAACTCACTGAATTTAAATTCATTTTTTATGTATTATATATCTAATTAAAGATATATAATTTAATTATCTTTAAAACGAAATCCTAATTGCATAAATATAGTGGATGAAATATTAATTAAAATAACAATTAGTGATTCTATACATAAATCCTATAACAATATACTGATTTTCGTAAAATGCATGAAAAGTGTATTTTACATGCATGAAATTTCACTTAAAATGAACAATATGGTTTATAAAATATATTATATTCCATCAAAAAATGCATATTCCATAAAAATATAATCAACATACTTTTAAAATAAAATAACTTGAAAATATTTTACTTTATTTTATGTGATACAATGATCTTAGAATGCTAATTTGATAAAAAAAATAACTTATTTTAAGATAACTGACGTCAACATATTTTTTATTTTTTGTAATTTATTGAGATTGAATTATTTCGCTGTTAATTTTAATATATCAATGATTGATACGACTCGGAAAAAAAATTTCAAAATTTAATAGTATAACACTCGTGCGAAGCACAAAGATTATATTTGAATATGTTTGAAATAAATTTTTTAGATATTTAATTTAATTATTAATTTTAATATTTTCTTTGACAAATAAAATAATTTTTATTATAAAACTTTGAAATTAATATTACTTTAATTATTAAAAAAATCATGTCAATCTTTGATATTTATGAGTTTATAATAAAAAAATAATTAAGAAAATATTAATTTAATTGATTATACTTGAATGTATATATTATGATTTTTTCTGTATTATTTCCAAAATTAATAAGGAATTATGCATTCAGTCAAAAAAATCTTTTATAATTATTTATGTTCCAATTGATAGTTTTTAGTTTTTTATTAATTTAATTTCATAAAATCTATACATTTAGTATATATTATTATCCAAATCAACATACATTTTATTTGAGTTGTAATTACATGTTCATTTCTTTAAATATTCTATGTATAATTATAGATTGTTTAAAATATAATAATTAAAAACTAATTGATGTAACTAAATATTTCCATTTTTAGTTTACGGTTTTGTTTTGTTTCAACGTGAACTTGTATTATTTTGGTTCACAAATAAGATGATGATTCTTTTGAGCAAACATGGTAAGAACATTCAAATAAATTAAGGATATATACATTCCAATTTTGAATATCAAATAATCTACCTTATTTATAATATTATTTTCCATATCAGATTATATTATGGATTATCCGGATACATACAATATTTTCTTATTAGAGAGATAAAAAAAAAAATTATGTAATGAGATATACTGCATGTTTGCTAAGATAAAATGACCAATATTAATAATAAAATGTCGTACGTAGAGAGATTAATAATTTTATTTCGCAATGTAATGTTAATGCAAGATATTGCCCCTATAATAAATAAAATTGTAGTTAAAATGTATGTTTTAAAATTATCATTCATTGTATCTAATAACTATAATGCAGGATAATATGGTTAAAATGCTACATTGTTTTAGTGGTCTGTGATTTAATTTTGTCCATTGATCTAAAAAAAATGAACGACCGAGATTTTTTTTCATTTCTTTTGCTAATGTCAATTCTCACTAGAACACTACTCTCTATATATATGTCAATCAAAAAATTAAAATAGATATTAACAAAGATTATATATAGTTATTAATTTTCCCAAAAAAAAAATTTAATTATGGTCCATCCACAATGTAATAATAATATAAATTATCATCTAGAGATAAAATCACATAAATAAGTTTTAAAGAATTAAATTGGGCGATGTTAACACAAGGCTTAAAAAAGAATGCCACTTCTATTTTACAAAAATGCTGCAACTAAAATAGTAAAAGAAAATGTTATAGTTGAATTTTATAAAACTATATTATTAAATGAAATAAATTTTAAAATGATTGAAATTTGTCAAGTAGTAATATATTTTAAAATAAAGAGAAACAATTTCTTTGATATAATTATTTATTTTGAAACAATATTGTTTATTTTGGATGGGAAAATGTCTTATCAGTGAATTATGTTTTGATAGAAAGTTATTATGTTTTGATAATAAGTGAAAAACCAATAAGCAGTTGATGTATTTGTATATAACTAATTAGATTAGAATTTATTTTATTAAGAATGCAAATTTTGTATAGGCTCAACAATTCTACTAGTTTAGGTTTGAGGAGAACTAACAACTAAAGACTTGAACAATTGAAGACAAATAATCAAGTTTAACTGATATCTATAACGGTTTAATTTATAGTTATGAGAAGAGGAAAACTATAGTTTCCAATTAGAAGAGAGAGCTGACCAACTATGAAGATAGAGTAAGAGTTGATAGTTCAAAAGAACTGAAAACTGACTACAAGTTCAGCTGATACTTCAGTTAGCCTGATGACACTTTCAAAAAATAGCTAACACAATGATGAGCTCTTGTTATCACGAAGATAATTGAGAGACAAAGAGGAAGAAGTGAAGTCCTAAGAGAATATTCAAGTTATTTTTTCCTCAAACTAAATACCAATTGTGGAATGTTGACAAAAAAAAGTACTATCCATGAGTTAATATAGCAGGATAAAGGTTTGAATAGCAATATAAAATATGTAAATTGTAATACCTCTAAAATATAGGTCACCATCACTCATTTGTCAACAAATACATTTCAATTGAAGGCTATAAATACCTCATCAAAAAATAAGCAAAACAAAAACGCAATTCTAAAGCTTTCAACAAAAAGGTCAATCCTCTCATCCTTCTCTTTTGTGTTGTACGGTACTGATCATTAGAAAGATGAACACTATTTTTGAAAGGTAGCAAGCCTTTCATGGCAATTTGCATGATGAAATGAGCAATTACATTGTGGACCTATGAAGCTTGAGATAAACAAAACATTCTTTAGTTGCAATCTCGTATAATCCTAAGGATATACCTAGTGTCCCCTAAGTCCTTAATCTTAAACTATTCGGAAAATCATCTCTTAATATCCATCCATACCTCCACGTTATTGCCACATAGAAGAATATCATCTATATATGGTGCAAGGAATACCCTGCTAACGCTAACACACAAATGGTACACAGAACACTCATGCGTTCACTATGAGAATCCATAGGACTTAAGCACATCATAAATACGTAAATTACACAATCAGTAAGCTTGCTTTAGTCCATATAAAGTCTTTTTAAGATTTCAGACAAGATGTTTTTCGCATTATTGCACATATCCTTCTGGTTGTTACAGATAGATGTCATGACCATTTTCTAGATACTCGCTTAGAAATGTGGTTTTGACATCTATTACTAGATTATTGGTCCATATGTGCTGAGAGTATCAAAATGGACTAGAGCATGGGTACCAGTGAGAAGGTCTCATAAAAGTCAATGCCCTTTTTTTTATTATATCCTTTTGCCACCAATATGGCTTTAAAAGTCGTTATTTCTACATTCGATCATATATTTCATTCGCATACCCACTTTATGCCTATAGCTAGACAACCATTGGACAACAAATATTTCTGGTATAGATCTATAGTTGTAATAGATTTAATTTCCGAATCCATGGTGATGCACCACTTGCCCACATCTTTGTCAGTTATTGCCTCATTATTTTCCATTGGGAAGTATCATTCAGTCCATCTTCCAGGATCAAGTTCGAAGACTCTCTCACGAATATGTATTGATTGGTTTGATAAAGAACCCTCCAACTATGATGAGCACTGATGCAGTGTTAGCAATCGGTGTAGTACTATGTGGTTTCACACCATGCACGGGTGATCATGAAAGTGATATTGTACCAGCCTTAGGTACATCCACTTTCATATTGGGTTCTCTTAATGGAAACACATAATCTTCTCCAATCTCTTGAAAAACGATATCACTTATGCATTTATGTTTTTTCACATACTTATCAAGACTCTCGCATCGGTACTAACTTATCAAGATCCTTTGACAGTGCATATGTTGGACAACATCAAATTCTTATTTTGGTCATACCAGGCTTTCGCACATGAAAAGCTCAAGCCCATTAAGGATCAAAATTTTCCTATAAATACCCTTCTGATTCTCAGATCATAATACACCACAAGATCATAAGTTGTTGAGTAGCAAACCAGATAATTGGGAGTTGCTATAGGCGACTGGATTTGAGCCGAGGGAAAGAAAATTCTATTGTTCGATAGGCACGATGTCCGAAGGAAATCTTCACCAGATATCTGTATCGGAGAGAGTGATACAGATCAGATCTGGAGGATCATTCTTCTTCATTTTTGATTACTATTCATTAAAAATCCAGAGATTTAAATATGATTTTTTAGGATTGAATCTTATTACGCAGGAAGGATTCAAGATAAAATCCCCGCACAATAGTTCAGAGATAATACAATCAAGGTATTCCGCACAACTTATTTTGCATTTAATAGGAGCATGCTAGGTTTTAATCATGGACATAGTAGTTATTTTAGACATCCAATAATCAGTCTTTGACCAACGGATTTATGCAATTCAATATGCAGCAAAAAATATTTTCAATTGGTATCAAAGCCAGGTTCCAATTAATAACCATGTTAGTAAAAATAATATTTTATATTATTTAGATGATTATTATTATTGAATTGCAATGGATGGTCTTAATTTTTTGTCCGCGTGGCTTATTGGGTTAATCCAACCTTTTATAAGAATTCTTTTTTTTTTTAACCCAGGAGAAAAATATTGAAGGAATTTATGAATTGAATCAGTTAATCCATTATCTCAGATCATTAATTGGAATATCAAAAATAAATTGATATGCCTATGATTAATCCTAGCATTCTCCTATTGATTATGCATAAGGGGGTTTTATGGAATACCTGGATTGTAGATCATAAAGAACATAGTGCGCATAGATTTGATCCTCGATCCTCTTTCTTGCGCACCAAGATTTATTCCTAACAGATTAAGGAATTAAATCTATGAAATTAAACAAGTTAATTTCGAAAAAAAAGAGAGAGAGAGAGAGAAGAAAGAACACGATCCTCCTGGTCTGTATCCTAACTCCAATCTGAATATCTGGTGAAGATTCTCTTCGGATTCTTTGGCGGTTGAGAAGCAGAATTTCCTCCTCATTTTCTCAGATTTAGTCGATCACACACAGCTCCCAAATACTGGTTTGCTTGTGTTGCAACTTATGATCTTGTGGTGTGTTGTGATCTGAGAAACTGAAGCCTATTTATAGGAAATTCTGACTTCGATTGGACCTGAGTTTTCAGGGGCCAGACCAGGGACCAGAATGCAAATAGGAAATAAGGCCTATCAATTAATTAATTCCCAAATTCAACCCAGAATATAATTAATTAATTAATATTGATTCATTCCACCAGAGAATCAATACTGTCCTACCTATTTGCTACCATGTTGTGAGGGACGGGTTGCATAGGCTCGGTATATCCCCACATTTAAGGTTACAGACATTCGTTAATTAATTTAGGCTCTAACAAGCCATTTAATTAATTAACATCTTATATTCCTGAGTCAATCCACTCAACCATTTTCACTTATGCTTTAACTTAATCAGCCAGCAGGACTTTAGCATAACGAACCTTTTGAGTTGCTCAGGGAATGTCACCATCCTATACTGGATGTGGTTACCTAGTTCTCGCACCAGACAGTCATACACAAACTGCTATTACCCAAGATACGGATATACATTCCTAACTAGAGCCTTTCACTACAACTCAAAGTGATACACAATTTGTATATACTTTCGTATCTTCATTTAGATTTAGGATCTCATCAAGCCATCAAGATCCAGATTCCTTTAATGTCAGATAAAAAAATCGATCTTAACTTAGGTCCTTATCAATGCGTACCCCCACACCAGCATACCAAGCCATTCAAGATAAGATGCTTATGTTGGTCCCTGATCAGAGTCGTGTTAAGCAGCGGAAGACTATTTAACAAATGTAGCAGAATGTTTCAAGTTATCTTGCACTTAGTTTCTTTTCAAATGCTTAGCTTAAAGTTAGAGTTAAGATTGTTTCAGATATACACTAGCAACTTGAGGTTGCTAGGTTTTAAATCAATGGCAAAAATAATAAAACAGTAACAAGGAACAGTAACAAAGACACAGGATTTATAGTGGTTCGATCCTTAAGATCTACGTCCACTCCTCAGTCGAACACTGAGAATTTCACTAAAAAGATATATGCAAGTACAAGGATTCGCCGGTCACTTGTAGCAGGTGGTGAGCTTTCGAGCCAGCCACTACAAAGCTATCCTCAGTCACTTTAATCTTTCGACAGCTGCGGCTAAGTCAAGGGTGACACCTTCGTAAAACTTATCCTCGCTGTAATGGAAGCTTTTTAAGTTCCTTCCTGAACTCTTCTGTGGGTTTTTGGCAACAGCCCATCTTAGTCAATCTTTTTTCGGAGATATGACTGCTGGATGCTTCCTAGGATGGAAGTTATCCCAATGATTGATTCTTAAACAAAGTCAAGGAATCTCTTCTTGAATGTAGTGTCAGATATTCAACGTGTGACACTTTTGTTTGTTGAGAGCTTGAAATTCTTCTTGTCTTTTTAACGAGCTCTCAACTGACTACTGTTTTGCTTTGCATGTAAAAGTTTATCTCTCGTAGAAGCAGTTGTTAGTTGTGGTAGTAGTAGTCGTGGGGGATCTTCTCTCTTATTTGGACTTCTCTTTTATATCTGGAGATTCAAACTTTGAATCTCCATACCCGTTAGACACAATGTTCTCTTTGTCCAATAGAGCTACTTGCTTTTTCGTCCTTTCCGGTGTGGTACAGTGCTTTTTCACCTACTTCGGAAAAGCTATTCGTCCTTGGTTGTACCCTTTGTCAGAACGGGCATCTTAGCAGAGATTGTTGGTTATTTCCTTGCTTAGCATTCTTTCGGAGAATGCTGGAAACGTTCTGCTAAGTCCTTAGACCTCTTGACTGCGGATCCAACTGCTGACTCCTCAGTAGTTGCGTATTCAGCACTTTTAGTCTTGTCTCTTGATTGCTACAACTTCTAGCAATCTTCTGAGTATTCGTGAATGCTGACTCCTTCAGCATTCTGCTATCTTTTTACTTTTGACTGCTGATCAAGTATTCCTAGCAGTCGTTTCTTTCAGCATATGACTACCAACTCCTTAGCAGTTATTCTTCTCAGCACTTGACTACTATCTCCTTAGCAGTCATTTATGTCTGCTGACGTCTCTAGCAGCCAACATCTTCCTAACTGCTGAGAACGCTCATAGCATCCACAATTTTCCGAAGTTGCTTGGAATCTGATTTCCTTCGTTTCAATTGTTGAATCCTTCAGTAATCTTCCACAAGCACTTCTAATCTATTACAACTCGAAATATATCCTAAACAGGACCTTACAAATGAGTTGCTAGACTACCCTAGACTTCAGCAATTATCTACCAAAATAACTAAGGCTTTGATTCAACAAAACCTTTATAATTTGATCTTAAGGGAGATTTACAACATAAATCTAAGAATAATTCCCAACAGCTTATTACCACGTATGCTGCAGGCTACACCGACAGTCTATCCTGGGATTGTCTCAGCTGTGATAACCATTTATATCTTACTAGGTCAGACAATCTACATAATCTTCCGTGATCTACTACACACTGTATGATCTCCCTATTGACGTAATAAGAGGATAAGAGCGTTTGCGACACATGTTAGTTAATTCAGACACGAGATGAACATACAACATTTATGATTACCAGTATATTAACCAATTGACCTTGTACATAATATACCAATCATAATGCTTTCAGTATATATATCCATCAATCTCCCACTTATACTCAAAGCATTATACAAGTGCTTTCAAGAGTATATAACTAATCTAGCTATTACATCAATCATTTTACGTGGCTAGCTATGCCCTCAACCTAAAGCTATGTACATGGATCTCGTAGACCTTATAAGGCAGAGCTTTTGTGAATAGATCAGCTAGATTATTCTTTGTATCAATCTTCTCTATTAGCACATCACCCCTGGCTACGATTACTCGTACAATATGGTACTTCCTTTCAATGTGTTTTGTGGCTCTGTGGGTTCGTGGTTCATTTGAATTAGCCACAGCTCCCGAATTATCACAATACACCGTGATAGTCTTGGGTAGCTTAGGAATCATGTCCAACTCCAAAAGGAAGTTGCGAAACCACACCGCTTCTTTCGAAGCTTCAGAAGCTACCACATATTCTGCTTCCATGGTGGAGTCAGCAATGCACTCCTCAATGATATGGCCCCACCTCCCAATGTAAACACATAGCCAGAGGTGGACTTCTTTTCATTTTGGTCTGCCTGAATATCTGATTTTGTGTAACCCATAGGGCACAACTTCTCACACTTACAGACGAGATAATAGTCTCTAGTCCTTTTCAAGGATTTAAGTATGTGCTTTACCACGGTCCAATGCGCCTGTCCAGGGTTAGACTGATATCTTGCTACCATGCCTACGGCGAAGCAGATATCTGACCCCGTACATAACGTTGCATACATGAGAATCCCCACGGCCAATGCATACGACAGGTTGCTCATCTCATCTTTCTCCTTTTGTGTCACCGAACACTGATCGTTGGAAAGATGTACGCTATGTCTGAAGGGTAACAGACCTTTCTTGGCAGTTTGCATGCTGAAAAGGGTAATCACAGTATCCATATATGAAGCTTGAGACAAGGAAAACATCCTTTTCTTGCGTGTTGTGTGCTATAGTGTGACTATAGAACCAATGTGCAAGTATACACAATCCACAACTAATACAGTCAAGTGAGACCAGATATTGAACCCAAGGGAGTGAGTTTCTAAATCGTGCACTAGGAATTGCTTGTAATTGGAAGGATGTTTTTGTCTAACTTCTAGTCAAAACATAAATATGCATAAACTATAATTCCAAATAAAACCAAGACCAACAATATTTCCTCGTTCCACAAAATAAACATATATCAAATAAACTGGTTCACAAATAATAAAAAGGGCACACTCGGGTCATGGAATACAATTCAATTATGCTTTCTCATATGCTAGAGCTTCTGTCTTACATTCAACTGAACCTTAGAACTTTTCCTAATCCTGCCTAGCGAACTGTCGTCCTACTAGATCTACACTCTCTCACCAGGATTCATATGCCTATGTGTGCCTCAGTGATTGAATGATAAAGTGATCAAACCCAGTTCTATTAAGTTGTGTTATCTCATATGTCTATGGAATTAACACAATTATCTAAGATCCCCTCGGCCTATTTTACCTTTCGGTCTCTATAGGTGATGGGTTTTTTTCCACTGTCGTACTCAAGATATGATTGAAAACAAGATCGAAGATAAGTTCAGTCATACGAAACATGATTCTAAAATATAATCAAGCAGTAATGTTTTGTTCCACAACCCAAGTGCTAAATAGAGTTAGCTCATACTTGAAAAAGGACGAAATGAAAATATAAGATCATTCATCATCAAAATACAACTCGAAATTCTAAAACAAACTATAGATGATGATCCTTCTTGCTCCGATTACTTCCTCTCCAAGCTGGTTTTTCCAATCACCTTCCACTCCTTCCGTTCGTGTGTGTCTCCACTGGTGTTATCCGATTCTCCACAAAAAGTGCTTCTTCTTTGTTGATATTTTTGCATTACTTTTCCAAAGCCGTCGATCTCCTCACTTTCCTCCAGGATGCTTCCACGTATGAGGATGTCACTATTTCATCCAGACAAAAGTTCGGCCCCCCTTTTGCGACACCTGTCCCCCCAGCAGACAAGATCAAAAAGGACCTTTATCCTTGTCTCCAAATGGTCCCGGAGAGAGAAAGTCTTCTTCCTTCTATTCATTAATCTCCCATGCTCGAGCATATCCTCTAACAGCAAGCGGCAGAGAAGCTCTAGCATTCCGAACCTGATCAAAACTTCACCAAAAGCTTGCAAAAACTTATTAAAATTTGCGTAAGTTAAAATACCATGATCTATTTACAAATAAGCAAAAACAAGCAAAAAAGACTTTGATTACTAGGCATCTTATTCAAAACAACATCTAAAGTTCATAAGAAGAGATCAAAAGATAACTCTTTATGAGAGTTATCACCCCCCCAAACTTAAGATGTTTCTTGTCCTCAAGCAACTAAAATGGACTCAACTAACATAAACCACAGTTCACAAGTAATAAGCTAGAATAGTTTATCTCCTCTTTTATGAAGCCCTCGGCAAAAGTTAAAAAGAAAGCATGAATGATAATTCTCTTGATTGTTCAACTTCAGTCCTCGTTCTTTACAAAATTTAACAATATACACTCATTCCAATCTTACAATTCAAAGTCCACAAAAAGAGAAATCAGATTTCAAGATAACCAAATCATAGTTGAGCTTAACCTTAATTACTTATTCACGCCTCCATGCTCATCAATGCCATGTTTCTTTTCCTACCCGTTCATCCACTCTTGTTCTCACTAATAGGCTTCACATACCACCTAGATCAAAAGGACTTTCACGGCTTCTAATGTTAGGCCAATGTTCAAGGTGAGAAAATTTGGATAGAGTGACTCAAGTCTAGAGGTATTGTCCTTCTTGTTCTACCCTTGGACTTATTTTATTCTATTCTCCATCTTCTCTCTTTTTTTTTTCAGCTCAACATAAGCTTTATTTCCTATACATCTCTTTTCAAGACACTCATATATATATATATTTTTTCAGGCCAACATATCTGCCTTGCTCTTTCCTTTTTTTTTAGGCCAAAATGTCTATAATTTTCATCACTTTCTAAAGGGTTAAAGGCCTAAGGAAGACACTTCGAATAGAAGTGGTACCCCCCCCCCCAAACTTTGAACATAACATTGTCCTCAATGTTAGAATGGAATTAAGTCGGCACAACCCTTTAGACTAGGACGTGTATGGGATTTGGCTTAACATAAAGTAGGTGTATACAAGAAAAGGCTCAAGCTCAAAATCTAGGTGCAAAAAGAATATTCAACATAGCCAATGAATCTTCTGAAGGAACAAAGATCAAATAACTGCCTTAATCATCTCTAAATAGGATGTTCAGACCTAATTTGTCTTGACCAAGATTGAACTTAGGGTAGATGACATTTCACAATTTGAAGTTCATGACGCAGTACCAGCTAAGCTCAAGCAAATGCCCAGCATATCAGGTTTTTTTTTATAAAAAAAAAACAGCAGAGAATTCAAACTTTGTCTCGCAGATCACGTTTTCATGTACACAGCTAAACATCAAAAGTAGACGAGGATTGACTCTCAACAATCGAGATCATAACCAAGCATGTATGAGAAAGAGCGAGAAAAAACGAGACATCATTGGGCAAGAGGAGATCACACTACTAGACTTAAAACTTTTTATTATAAAATCAAACGAAACTTCATGCTTTAACATGGGACAAGCATGAAGTTCGGACACCCATTCAACAAAAACTAAAGACCATAACATAAAAAATAGAAATAACATAAACGAAATCAGAAATTGTTTTTGCAAAAGCTTAAAGAGGTTAGAGAGGACCCTGTTCGTCAAGCTGAAGCACCAGCAGCCGTCTTCTTCTTCACACGACCACCCTTCTTCTTCAACAACCTGGCGGTTTGAGCTTTGATTTTCAGCAGCACCTTGCGTATCATCCTGAACCCTTTCAACAGCTTCGCTTTGATCTGTGACAGCTCACTCTGCAGGGCATCCATTGTGTCACTTTCCACGACAGTCGCCTCCCCTTGAGCTCGAGCTTGTGCTTGAGCATGGCGCTTCGTCAGGTATGGAATGTTGATGTAGCTTTTTGCGATGCTCCTCGGCTCCTCAGAGTGGAAGGGGACTCCTGCCCGCTTGCAGAGCTCAGAAATTAGCGAAGGGCAAAAGAGTGGCCCAGCCTTTTTGGAAGCTTGAACGCCTATTGAATCGATGATGAACGGTGCAATGTCAATCGGGTCGCCCTTCACAATCGCGGCCAACATTAGGATTCGATCCTGTCCCACCAAGGTGTTGTGGGTTGTTGAGCTGATTATGTTCCTCAAAAAGTGAATCCACGTGTTGGCTTCGGTCGTCAAGAAACTGGCCAAGGCAGAGAGATTATCCTTTGTTTCATCCACCCAACGTGCGTCTGGCACTGATACAAAGCTCAGAGCCTCATCCAACTGCTCCTTCATGGCTGAATTCAATAAATCAATGAAAGTATCAGGTTGTGGTGGATGCGTGCCGTAGACTGCGTGCACTGTTTTGGGGTTCAAAACCACCTCCATTCCTCTGACAGTTGCCCTAAGATCATAGTCCACACTCGTAGACTTTTTGCAATTGGCATAAAACTCCCTAACCAAAGCGATTACCGGTGCGGGCTGCATAACCACAAAGGGTTCCCACCCTTGTTGCTCGATACTTCTGAGAATTTCTGCAGGCAGTTTAGTAAGGTCCTTGAATCCCCTTTCCAGGTTAAATTTGCGGCTTGCAAGCTCTTGCATCCTTGCCTTATGCAGCTTCGAAGAAAATTTCGGAATTCTGTCAATTTCCTCTGCAGACAAATCAACAACCTTGGCATTTCCACGCTTAATCTCTCTCTTCCTTTCCCTGTCTGATTTCTTTACTGAACTCTCACCTACTTCCTTGACTGCCACTTCTTTTACACGCATTCCCATTTTCTTGCTTCTCAAAATCCCTTTAGCATCCTCTACAGTCTCAACTCGCTTCCTCTTCCTAGATGGTGCACTCCTTTCAGATACAATCTTCTTCCCTTTCGTAGTTAGCTTCTCATCAGACATGACTGCTTGCTCGTTAGATGATGTAGCATTGGTTGCTTCATCCTCTTCTTCAGCCGGGGTACTCTCACTCACTGTTTTTTCCTCAGCAGGGGGTTGATTCTGGGTCTCCAGACCTTCCTGAGCATCGGGCTCTCTTTCCACTTCAGGCTCTTCAAACTGGCCTTTCTCTGTTTCCTCTGCACTCACATCTTTGTCCTCTGGTTGTTCGGATCCCTGTTCTGCTTCTGGCTCTTCAGACTGGCCTTCTGCACTTTTCTCTGCCTCTGATTCCACACCTTCAGATTGCTCGACCTCTTTCTCAGCAACGATCTTGATAACTCTCTTAAAGAGTTATTATTTTGTGTCTAGTCTAGTTAATTATGTGCTAAATTAGGATTGTTTTATAGGATAAGTAATTAAATATAGGTTGTTTAGTTAATATTTCAAATTTAGGTTTATTATTTCGTTTTGTTTTAATCATAAGTTTTTGCGAAAGAAATTGTTGGAATAGTATCACAGGTTTCATTATGCTGGAGCATGACAAGAGCAAGAAGAGTTGATATGATGTCGCAGCATAGGAGCAGCATGACCAGAACTCTAATGAGGAATCTTCGGGACCACAGCAGACAGGATCTTAGAACTTTTCAGATCCTGTCCCAAAAGCAAGACACGTGTCACCCAGGAGAACTGTCAGAGCTGGAAGGCAGACTGAGGAGCCACGTGTAAGGCTTGGATGAAGCTGAAAGGGGACAGGGGAGATATTTTGAGAAAAGAGAGAGAGGACAAGATAACAACAACATTGAGGAAATACAACATTCTGAGAGGAGGATCGGCATAGGAGTTTGAGCAAGGAGAACGAGGAGTTCGTGAGAAGCAGAAGTGGATTCTGCAACAAACTTGAATAGCTTATCTTTATTTTGCAACTCATTTTTAATATTTCTACGTAAATGATGTTCGAAAACATGAGTTTGAATGTTATTTGTTTTTTTATCTTTTGTAAGCATGAGCTAAACCTTTTAAGCTCGGGTTATTGACTGGTTTTTCTTCTTGAATATATGTTGAAGTTGTTCTCGTATTAACTCATGTGTTTGATTTCGATTCTGGTTTGTTTGTCTATTTAAACACGACAGTGGCAGGTAGAGATCTCGCCTAGTGAGACCGAGAGGAGATCTAGGATGAGGGAATCGTGATCAAATCTTGATTTCTAGTGTAGACATGCATAGAATCTAAGGCTTGCAAGAACCTCTGTTCTAAATTAGAATGTTTGAAGGCTAAATCTATCATAGACATATGAAGGTTAGCAAGAAAACATAGATCCAGAGCTATGATGATAGACTAGGTAGAAAAAAAGTGTGGTTGCAAGAACCAAAGTAGATGCTTGAACGATGCTGCAGCATATAGGAGAGGAGATAAACAAAAGTCAATAACCCGAGTGCATTTTATAATCGATTTTAAAACCATAGTCTATTAGTTTATGATTATTTTGTGGGAAGAAATAGTATTAATTGTTTTAGCACTGTTTGGTTTCATTTTATATGCTTTCTTGTTATTTTAGTTTGGAGAAATCACAAAACACCATTAATTTACAAGCAATAGAATGTGCACGATTCACTTTCACTCCCTTGGGTACGATATCTGGACTTAGATCTGTATTACTTGTTTAGACAAACGTGCACTTGCGTATAATTATAATAGCTACTAGCACAACAACAAGTTTTTGGCGCCGTTGCCGGGGAGTGATTGATATTGAGTCTGAATGCTATTTTATTGTTTGAATTTGCATGCACAGTTGGTCGACTGAAGTTATAGGAAACTAATCATTTTCTATAATTGTAGGGAACGCTAGCAGTGTATGAGCGAGGAATTAATCGGTGAAATATTTCTATTTGATCCAGAGATAGAGAGAACATTTAGAAAGAACAGAAGAAAGCAAAGAGCTAGAAAGATGGCTGACAGAATTCCTGAGCCGGAAGTTGAGTTGGAGATTCCAGTTGATGAAAGAGATAGGATAATCAGAACTTATACAACACCGAGGTTCTTGGAGTTTGATCCAGGGGTTGCGAGGCCAGAAGTTCAGGCACAACACTTTGAGTTGAAACCTGTGATGTTTCAAATGCTGCAGAGTTTGGGGCAGTTTGGGGGACAGGCTACTGAAGATCCACATTTGCATTTGAAATCTTTTCTGGAAATCTGTGATAATTTCAAGCTGCAAGGAGTTACACCCGAGGCCTTGAGAATGCGGTTATTCCCTTTTTCTCTAAGGGACAGTGCAAAAACCTGGCTCACTAATCTACCACCAGGATCTATCACAACCTGGAACAAGCTGACTGAAACTTTCTTGTTGAAGTATTTCCCTCCAACAAGGAATGCACGATGTAGGAATGCGATCATGGCATTTAAGCAGGAGGATGAGTCTGTTAGCGAGGCATGGGAAAGATTCAAGGAACTATTGAGGAGATGCCAAAACCATGGGATACCTTATTGTATTCAGATGGAGATTTTCTACAATGGGCTTAATGGTAATTCAAGAATGATGATAGATGCTACATCTGGAGGAGCATTGTTGGACAAGACATACAATGAAGCTTATGAAATTTTGGACAAAGTGGCTGCTAACAACTATTTCTGGGCAAATTCAAGAGCAGCAGCTATCTCCACTCCCAAGGTAGCAGGAATGCTGGAAGTTGATCCAATGAAAGCTTTGACTGCGCAAATGGAGGCTCTGGGAGCAACTATGAAGAGCATTGAGAAAAATACCAATCCAAGTAAAGCAACTCCAATGAGTACAGAAACCTCAGGACCTATGGACTGTATTTATTGTGGGGGAGCACATCAATTTGAGGAATGTCCATCAAATCCAGCATCGGTTTGTTATATGGGAAATAGAAATCATCATCACCAGACTAACAATCCATATTCAAACACTTACAACATTGGTTGGAGAAATCATCCAAACTTTTCTTGGTCTGGACAAGGAAACCAAAATGCAGCAGGAAGGGAGCAGCATTATAACAAAGGAGGTTATAATCATCAGCAGAGTCTAGAAGCTCCACCTCCAAAACAAGAGAAAACCATGGAGGAAATGATGAAGGAATTCATGACTCAAAATGAAGTGCGGCTTAAAAATCAAGATGCTCTTATTCAGAGCCAAGCATCTTCTTTAAGGAGTCTGGAAGTGCAAATGGGGCAGTTAGCCAATGAATTGAGAAGCAGGCCACCAGGAGCTTTGCCAAGTAACACTGAGAATCCAATGAATGGAAAAGAGCATTGTAAAGTTGTCACACTTTGAAGTGGGAAACAGTTTGAAGAGAGAAGGGCTGAGAATTTGGAAGCAGGAGAAGGATCATCAGCAGGAGCCGCAATAAACAAAGAAAATTTGCAAAAAGATTAGTTACTGGAGAAGGAGGATGTGTCCCCTGATTTGAGAGTAGAAGAAGATCCTGTGGAGAAACCTGCAGAGATGCCTGAAGGAAACATTTCTAAATCTAAGAGGAAATCTGGTTTGGAGGAATATGATTATGCACCACCACCACCATACCCAACCAGATTTAAGAAGCAGAAAGAAGAGGAGCAGTTCAAGAAATTTTTAGAAATGCTGAAACAAATTCATATCAATGTACCATCGGTGGAAGCACTTGAGCAGATGCCGACTTATGTGAAGTTTTTGAAGGACATTTTGTCAAAGAAAAAGAGGTTGAAGGAATTTGAAACGGTGTCATTGTTTGAGGAAGTAGGTGGACCTCCGAGGAGACAAATTCCAGCTAAGTTAAAGGACCCAGGGAGTTTCACTATCCCATGTTCTATTGGAGGTCGAAATGTGGGTAGGGCTCTATGTGACCTAGGAGCAAGTGTAGCCATTGTCAATTTTTCAGAAATTGGGCATTGGAGGGGCTAGACCTACCACCATTTCTCTTCAGTTAGCAGATAGATCCACTGTTCATCCTGAAGGGAAGATTGAAGATGTGCTCGTGACGGTAGATAAGTTTATCTTCCCTGCAGATTTTATTATTCTGGATTATGAAGCAGACAGGGAAGTGCCAATTATCCTGGGAAGACCATTTCTTGCTACAGGAAGGACACTGATTGATGTAGAGAAAGGGGAGTTGATCATGAGAGTACAAGATGAACAAGCTACTTTCAATTTGTTTAATGCCATGAAGGTTCATGATGATTCTGAGGAATGTTTTTCTGTAGAGGTACTGGAGTCAGCAATAGAGGAATATTTTGAGGAAAATCATTCTGGGAAGGAAGATGATGCTGAGGAATTACCAAGTGAAGCTGCAGCATGGGTAGAGCAAGGACAAAAGTTTGGGGGAGTTCGGCAACCATTTGAGCCATTGGATTTGTTATCTAGAGAAATAAAAGGGACCAAGTCTTCTATGGAGGAACCTCCAGAATTAACCCTAAAACTTTTACCTGCTCACTTGAAATATGCTTACTTGGGAGAATCAGATACATTACCTGTGATCATAGCAGCAAATTTGAAGGAAGAAAATGAGCAAAGTCTGTTGGAATTGTTGAAAAGGCATAAGCGAGCAATAGGATGGACTATTTCTGACATCAAGGGGATAAGTCCTACAATCTGCATGCATAAAATTTTGATAGAGGAGGGAAGTAAGAATTCTATCCAGCCACAGAGGAGGCTGAATCCCAATATGAAAGAAGTAGTGAAGAAAGAGGTGATTAAATGGTTGGATGCAGGGATTATCTTTCCCATATCTGATAGTTCTTGGGTAAGTCCTGTGCAATGTGTTCCCAAGAAAGGTGGAGTCACAGTGGTTCAGAATGAGAACAATGAAATGATCACCACAAGGACAGTAACTGGATGGAGGATTTGCATTGACTACAGGAAGTTGAATGATGCAACAAAGACGGATCACTTTCCTTTACCATTTGTAGATCAGATGCTGGATAAGCTAGCTGGACAAGAGTTTTACTGCTTTTTGGATGGATATTCAGGTTATCATCAGATAGCAATAGCTCCAGAACATCAAGGATTAACCACATTTACTTGTCCCTATAGAACATTTGCTTTTAGGAGGATGCCTTTCGGATTATGCAATGCTCCAACAACATTTCAGCGTTGTATGATTGCTATTTTCTCTGAGATGATAGATAATGGATTGGAAATTTTTATGGATGACTTCTCAGTATTTGGGGAGGATTTTGAAGCATGTCTGGTGAATTTGGAAAAGGTTTTGAAATTATGTGAGAAATCACAGTTGGTGCTGAACTGGGAAAAGTGTTGTTTTATGGTGCAACAAGGAGTAGTCTTGGGACATAAGATATCAAAAGCTGGAATGAAAGTTGATCCAGCCAAAATTGAGGTGATAGAAAAGATGGTAGTACCAAATTCAGTCAGAGCAGTTAGGAGTTTTCTGGGGCATACAGGATTTTATCGAAGATTCATAAGAGAATTTTCAAAAATTGCAAAGCCTTTGTCTGAGTTGCTTGAGAAAGATAGGAAGTTTGAGTTTTCTCCACAATGTATGGAAGCATTCTTGAAGTTGAAGTCTGCTCTGATTTCTGCACCAGTCATGCAACCACCGGATTGGAATTCCCCATTTGAACTTATGTGTGATGCTAGCAATTATGCTCTAGGAGTAGCTTTGGGGCAGAGAAAGGAGAAGATATTCAGGGTGATTTATTATGGAAGTCGAACCCTTGATAGAGCTCAGAGAAATTACACAACCACAGAGAAAGAGTTGTTGACTGTGGTGTTTGCCTTTGACAAATTCAGATCATATCTGGTGGGGTCCAAAGTAATTGTTTATACAGACCACTCAGCAATCAAGTATCTAATGGCCAAGAAGAATGCCAAGCCGAGGTTAATCAGGTGGATATTGCTATTACAAGAGTTTGATATTGAGATCAGAGACAAGAAAGGAACTGAAAATCAAGTAGCAGACCACCTTTCCAGACTGGAAAACCTAAATGGAGAAGAAGAGATTGAGCTATTAAATGATAAATTTCCAGATGAGCAGCTGATGAGATGTGAAGAGGAAGCCCCATGGTATGCTAATATAGCTAACTATTTGGCTACTGGGAGGAAACCTTATGGAGTCAAGGGGCAGCAGTTGAAAAAGTTTCTTCACGACACAAAGTACTATTATTAGGATGATCCAACGCTGTACAGACAATGATCAGATCATATTTTTAGGAGGTGTGTACCAGAGAAGGATATGCAGGCAATTTTGGCAGACTGCCATGCTGCAGCATACGTAGGACATTATGGTGGACAGTGAACAGCTGCAAAAGTTCTTCAGTCAGGTTTCTTTTGGCCCACTATTTTTAAAGATTCATTCTCATTTGTGAAGAATTGTGATAGATGTCAAAGGGTTGGAAACTTGCCTGCTAGAAATGCAATGCCACTGAACAACATAATCGAGGTAGAACTGTTTGATGTGTGGGGAATGGATTTTATAGGCCCATTTCCAATGTCTTTTGGTAATGAATATATTTTACTGGCAGTAGATTATGTGTCTAGATGGGTTGAAGCATGTGCTTGTGCCCGCAATGATTCAGCTACAGTAATGAAGTTCCTCCACAAAAATATTTTTACCAGATTTGGTACACCAAGAGTTTTAATCAGTGATGAAGGCACTCACTTCATCAATAAAAGTCTGTCTGCAATGTTGGCTAAGTATAATGTTACCCACAGAGTTTCTACAACTTATCATCCACAAACTAATGGGCTAGCAGAGCTTTCTAACCGGGAAGTGAAGAGTGTCCTTGAGAAGGTGGTGAATGTGACCAGGAAGGATTGGTCTAAGCACCTAGATGATTCACTCTGGGCCTACAGGACTGCTTATAAAACTCCTTTGGGAATGTCACCTTATAGGTTGGTTTTTGGGAAGGCTTGTCACTTACCTTTGGAGTTAGAACATAAAGCATATTGGGCAACAAGGAAGCTGAATTTGGATCCAAAATGCAGTGGTGCAAGGAGGATGTTGCAGTTGAATGAGCTTGATGAACTGAGGCTGCAGTCATATGAAAATGCCAAGTTGTACAAAGAGAAGGTTAAGAAATGGCATGACAAAAGGATTTCTGAGAGAAAATTTGAAGAAGGCCAGAAGGTTTTATTGTTCAACTCCAGGTTGAAGTTATTTCCAGGAAAGCTGAAATCTCGGTGGTCAGGACCTTTTGTAGTGGTCAAGGCGTATCCACATGGAGCAGTGGATTTGAAGAATGAGGATACTGGAGAAACAATCAAAGTAAATGGAGCTAGGGTGAAGCATTATCATGGAGGAAGCATAAACAGGGAGAAGACTTCCATTTCCATTGAAGAGCCTTAAGCATCGGAGCCCCTGAACCATTGGAAGGAATTTCATCAAAATGGCATAAAAACTGGTTCAGGGACTAATATCTTAAATTTATTGCATTTCATTATTTTTGCCTTATTATTAGTTTAGTAGTATTTATCTCTGATTGCTACAACATTGATCGACTGTAAAATACAGCAAGCAAATAAATTTATAGACCCAAAGGAATGTCGAACCCACAGGGATAGTGCGACAAAATCATCTCATGTATTGGACACAATTTATCTATTCTTTGTTTGAGTAAATCCAAATTTAGAAGAGTTTTTGTTGGTGAATTTGAAAATAACAATTGCAAGAGAGTAAAGAGTTTTGGAAACAATAAAGAGAAACACAGATCCTAGGGCAGATATCCTAATCATCAACATGTAAATATCAATCAACTCAGCAATGAGGAAAACATAGATTTTTGTGGATTAAATTCATTGGTCAGGCAATTAAATCCTAGATTATTAATTAGTGACTATCTCCTCTCGATCTCAAGAACACCAAATTAATTAATCTCATAATTATCTAATTATTCCTATGTAGGTTTCTTCCTTTTGAGACAGAAAACAAACACAATTAATTCTCTCTTCCTATTAATAATTTTCATCTCTCGATCCATCAATTATTAACTATAAACCTAGATCTCAATTCACCTCTCGGTCCTTCTTTTAATCTAGATTATAAAATTAAATCAGAGAATTAATCCATGCTTGAAGAGTTGATATCAATTAAACATGCATCAGAAAAGAAATCATAACCCTAGAACCTGTTTAGGGTTCTAGCCACAAAACATGACTAGAATTAAAGCAAACATATTATTAAAGAACTTACAATTAAAGAGGAACCTTGAATGTCTTGTAAAAACTCCAAAAGTTCAATTATTCTAAGTGCAATAAGGCATAAAAAAACAAGATAATTTTCGTGCCTAAGATTTCATATTTATAGAGGGGGAAAAAGACCTAATTTGGGTATTGGGAAAAAATAGCAAAAACTGCCAAAACAGGCCAAAAATAGCCTTCTCGGACATCTGTGTCGATCGACAGGCAGGCTGTCGATCGACACAACCTTCAAGATCAAAATCTGGGCTGAATTTGTGATGTTTCTGAAACTTTGACCTCTGTTTCGATCGACAGGGAAAATTTCGATCGACGGGAATGCTTTGACCTCTGTTTCGGTCGACACAAATCCTGTCTCTCGACACAGAAACATCGACTGCGCAATCTCACGGTTTTGGCCATAACTTTTTCTCCCAAACTCCGATTGACCCGATTCCAGTTGCGTTGGAAAGCTAACTCGAAGATCTTTCAAACCATGTGCTCCATTAGCTCAGATTCCATCTGTGGAAGAAGTCATGACTGTTCCTTTGAACATCATCAGCTTTCGGTACGGATTTCCAATGAATTTGGCCTAAAACCTACAAAAATCACCCATCAAAGGCATAACACCCTCCAAAATAGACTCATGCACAGAAATAAATAAAAATATAACATAAAGCACTTGAAACAATGGAGAAAATATAGATAAGTGAGTATAAATATGAGCTTATCAAGCATGTAGATAGCATGATTTCTATATTATAGGTAGTTAAATTTCATGCATTAGAGTAATATAAAGTTATTATTATTTGATTTAGAATGTGTTTTAAGTTTTATTATAATAAATTAATTAAATTAATTTTAAAAAAAGGGAGAGAAACAATTTTTACGCTCTAATCTCAAATTCTCATTGCAGAGAAGGACACATGGAAGGCAAATAACCGTTGATGAACTGCTGCTGATGTCACCGGAAGCAGACTCACTTTTTGGAAGGTTATTTGTGGCAATTAAATTTTTGAATTTTATATTGTGTCGTTTCAAAGGAAGTCGAAAGGGTTTCTATTTTCTGTATATATCATTCCTGCTTTATAATTCTGAAAAACCAAAAAGAGATATCACCATTTTGGGAATTTGAAAGAAGAAAAACGACAAGCAAAATCAAAGAAGCCGAAGGACTGTGAGGTTAAATAGCCAATGTAAGTACTCTTTCTCTCTCGTTATTTGTTGACATTGAGAATGGTAATTAGAGAAAACATGAGGAAACATGCAGCCAACGGTAATTTTAAAATTTGAGTTTTCTGGAATTTGTGTTGAAAAATTTGTTTTTCTGAAGTGTATGCGAAGCCTTTTGTGAATTTCATGTTTGGGAAGTATGTGAGATCACCACATTGTGATGGGTAGTTAATTCTTAGGGTTAGAAAGGTGTTATGCTTTACGCATGCGAGGCTGAAAAAGAGTAATTTGTTTTCTTTCTAGGGTTGCTTGAAAATTTGGATTCGAGTAAAGGAAACTACTTAAACCTATTATTTTTCTTGAGTCTGTAAATCAAACTTTCTGAATTATTTACTGGAGCATAAAGTTTGGGGGAGGGATTTTCCTTGCTTGGATGAACTGTGTGAGATGGGTTGTTTTTGTTAGAATTGGGGAAATTTATATGTGCATTGTGTTTGAAAAGATATCTAGTGCTTACTCTCTGAGTGGGTTGAGTACAGAAACATCAAAGATGAAAACTAAACAACCTGCGAAGAGAAAGCCTGGATCAGTGGAAGAAAGTCTAACCCCAAGTCCTGAAAAGAAAGGGAGAGCACAGGAAAAGCCAGTGCGAAGGTCTGGCCGGACTGCTCTAGCAACTATGGCTAGTAGGAATGCTAAACTCCCGCAGACAAGCGCGGAAAATCCAGTGGAAGTACCAGATGAGAAGACACCCATTGGGAAGAAGGAGGTGCAATCTGAGAAATCAAAGAGGGAGAAAGAGGGTCTGAAGAAATTGGTTTATGCTGCTGAACAATTAAGACTGATTGAAGTAGAAAGAGAAAAATCAGCAGGAAGTAAGAAGGCTACCCCATCTGCCTCAAGTATGAAGAAGAAAGAGCCAAGTGCAGCCCAGAAAGAGCAAAAGAAGCCAACTTCAAAAGCCCAACCCAAGAAAGCAGTTACCCCAGCAAGAGAATCGAGACAAAAGAAGGTCGAGGATAAGAAGCAATCTGAGGAGGAAATTTCCGAGAATGAAGAAAGTGAGGATGTAGAGCAAGAAGAAGAAGCAAGCCAAGAAAGTGAGGAGGCAAAAACAGAATCTGAGGATGAGCAGAAGTCAGAAGAAAGCGATGCTGCTGCATCAGAAGAGCAAGCATCAGATGATCAGGAATTGGAAGAAGAGTCAGAGAAGTCAGAAGCCAAAGAGGAAGAATCTGATGAAGAAGAGGACGAATCAGAGGAAGAAAAAGAGGAACCACCGAAGAAAGTTAACAAGAGAAAGAGGGAAGAAGAAGTTCCAGCAAGCAAGCAAGAGCCAATCCCAATAAATCCTAAGACAGGAAGGAGGATTAAAGTGGTGGCAGTGAAAGAAGGAGAGACATCTGGAAAATCTCAGAAAAAGGAACAAGTGAGTCAGAAGGAGCAAATCAAGAACGGAAAGATGAAGGTGGACGAAGGAAAGGTTTTGACTCCAGATGAAATTGACAATCTCCCAAAGTTATCATCCAGGTTACACAAAGAAAGGATGAAGTTTGTCATGGAAAGGCAGCTGTTAATCGAAAGAGGCTTCAAGAATCTGAAAGTGTTACCTGCAGACTTGATGAAGCAGATTGAGCAGCAGGGGTGGGAAAACTTTGTGGTTCCACCGCCTTTCCCCATCATTGCATTGGTCAAATAGTTTTATGCAAACTATGAGCAACCATCTACTGAGAGGCCTGAAATTGTTGCTACTGTTCGAGGAAAAGAAGTGAGGCTGAATGCTGAATCGATTCATGAGGTATTTGGAACTCATGCACCAGAACCCGATGAGTTCATGGAGATCTGTTTTGCACCTACAAAGAAGCAGTTAGATAATGCCCTGAAGGTGGTAGGACTTCCGGGAGAACATTGGAATGATGAGGCGAAAGATAACAAATATGTGCTCTCCAAGTTCCTGCATTCTGAAGCGAATTTGTGGCTGCAGTTTTTGAAAAACAGGATCAGCCCAACCACTCATAATACCAACATTGGTTAGGACCGGATTTTGATGATTGCTGCCATTCTGAAGGGCGAGCCAATCAACTATGCACCTTTCTTGGTTGATGTTGTTGGCTACTCTGCCTCAAAGGAGCGAGGACCTCTCTTCTGCCCCTCTTTGATATCTGAGCTTTGCAAGAAAGCTGGAGTTCCATTTCATGATGAAGAGCCGCGCAAGACTATGAGGACTAATTTCAATATTGAATATCTGCGCCAAAGGCATGAGAATTCTCAGAAAAGAGAAGGAGTGGAGCCCTCTTCAGCTAACCAGACTTCTGTGCAGGTTTTGCAAGGTAGATTGGATGACATTTCTGAGCAAAGCACCCAAATCATGAAGGAATTTGAGGACCTCCATACTATGATGATGGAGATGCAATTTCAGACTGACGAGTTGGTGAAGGAGGTGCGAAGCAAGAAAGCTGAAAAAGGGACGTTTGCTGCTGGAAAGAAGAAGAAGCAGGTTGTGGTCAATTCTAAACTCTACCCTTTTGAACAAAAACTCTGTTTTTAATTTGTGTTTGTGTGGATGTGTCAGGTGAATGTTTGAACCCGTTGTTTTTAGTTTGTTTGGTTTAAGTTGATGTTTTTATTTTGAATGGATGTTTAGTTTGTTTAATTGATGGTTTAAGTGAATGTTATGAAGTATCGATAGTGTGTCTATTATCTCTTTCTCTCGAAATTTCATGAATGATAATTGAGTGATTGAGAGTCAGCCCCCAAGATTTTCAAGTTTAATCTTAGGATGATAGACTAGCTTGAAGAACAAAGTTTGTGGTTATTTGGTTTTTGAAAACCTGATATGCTACGTGCTTTAGTTTAAATGGTACTTCAGTTGTGCTGAGAAAAGAACATGTGAGATGCCACCTACCTGAAAATGTTAGGCCATTTGAGACGAAATTTGAATGAGTATTACATGAAGAGATGATTAAGGCAGTCTTTTTATCTTTGTGCCTGCAGAGATTCTTTTCATTATACATCATCACCTTTGCACCTAGATTTGAGCCTTGAGCCTTTTTGTTGATTTTGACCATCAAGGATGTGAACTAATTATCCAAACACACTCACCCTGATTTGAGAGGTAGGCTTGTGTAGGTTCTCCCATTTAGCAGTCAGAAAAAAAAATAAGAGAAGGATAGAGTTGCAATAGATTGATTATGTAGGAGCCTGAGAGCTTGTTTGTAAATAAAATATGCTGCAGCCTGTAAGTAGCATGTGTATATATTAAAAAAAAAAAGAAAAATAGAAAAATTAGATGGGACAAATAACCTTCTAGAAAAGAGCTTTTAAGTTTAAAAAGAGTCTGTAGTTCTTCCTATTTTATCTCAAGAATAAATCCTAAGTGGAAGACCTATAGCATGCCTCTCAAGTCTATTTGTCACTTTTTCCAAAATGTTCCTACCTTAGCCACAGCCTTACATTAGAAGCTCAAAAAGACCTTTTGATCTTGATGTGATATAATTTCTATTAGTGGAGAATGTGCTAAAGTTTGAAGGTAGTCAAAAACAGTGGCATCAATGATCATGAGAGCTGAAATGGAAGTTAAGTTTAAACTTGTAGCACTTGTTAGCTATCTTGCTGAAAAATTTCGCAGCTTTGATTGCCAGGCTAGTTTAAATTGCTTTGATTAAACTTATTAAATTGTGGTGGCTGAAGCTTGATTACTTAGGAGTCATGAATGAAATTTTTCTTCTTTACTTCTTTGGTGTTAACTGAAAGCTCCAAGACAAGAATATGTAAACTAAGATCCCTTTGTTTTATTTGAGTCTTTGTTGCTTGGGGACAAGCAACATCTTAAGTTTGGGGGAGTGATAACTCTCTTAAAGAGTTATTATTTTGTGTCTAGTCTAGTTAATTATGTGCTAAATTAGGATTGTTTTATAGGATAAGTAATTAAATATAGGTTGTTTAGTTAATATTTCAAATTTAGGTTTATTATTTCATTTTGTGTTAATCATAAGTTTTTGCGAAAGGAATTGTAGGAATAGTATCACAGGTTTCATTATGCTGGAGCATGACAAGAGCAAGAAGAGTTGATATGATGTCGCAACATAGGAGCAGCATGACCAGAACTCTAATGAGGAATCTTCGGGACCACAGTAGACAGGATCTTAGCACTTTTCAGATCCTGTCCCAAAAGCAAGACACGTGTCACCCAGGAGAACTGTCAGAGCTGGAAGGCAGATTGAGGAGCCACGTGTAAGGCTTGGATGAAGCTGAAAGGGGACAGGGGAGATATTTTGAGAAAAGAGAGAGAGGACAAGACAACAACAACATTGAGGGAATACAACATTCAGAGAGGAGGATCGGCATAGGAGTTTGAGCAAGGAGAACGAGGAGTTCGTGAGAAGTGGATTCTGCAACAAACTTGAATAGCTTATCTTTATTTTGCAACTCATTTTTAATATTTCTACGTAAATGATGTTCGAAAACATGAGTTTGAATGTTATTTGTTTTTTATCTTTTGTAAGCATGAGCTAAACCTTTTAAGCTCGGGTTATTGATCGGTTTTTCTTCTTGAATATATGTTGAAGCTGTTCTCGTATTAACTCTGGTGTTTAATTTCGATTCTGGTTTGTTTGTCTATCTAAACACGACAGTGGAAGGTAGAGATCTCGCCTAGTGAGACCGAGAGGAGATCTAGAATGAGGGAATCCTGATCAAATCTTGATTTCTAGTGTAGACATGCATAGAATCTAAGGCTTGCAAGAACCCCTGTTCTAAAGTAGAATGTTTGAAGGCAAAATCTATCATAGACATATGAAGGTTAGCAAGAAAACGTAGATCTAGAGCTATGATGATAGACTAGGTAGAAAAAAAGTGTGGTTGTAAGAACCAGAGTAGATGTTTGAACGATGCTGCAGCATATAGGAGAGGAGATAAACAAAAGTCAATAACCCGAGTGCATTTTACAATCGATTTTAAAACCATAGTCTATTAGTTTATGATTATTTTGTGGGAAGAAATAGTATTAATTGTTTTAGCACTGTTTGGTTTCATTTTATATGCTTTCTTGTTATTTTAGTTTGGAGAAATCACAAAACACCATTAATTTACAAGCAATAGAATGTGCACGATTCACTTTCACTCCCTTGGGTACGATATCTGGACTTAGATCTGTATTACTTGTTTAGACATACGTGCACTTACGTATAATTATAATAGCTACTAGCACAACAACAGATCTCCTCCTCGGGTTTCTTCACAGTATCAGGATCAAGTTTGGAAGTAGCTGCGTCAACCAAATCCATCAGGTTCCCTCTCTTGGGCTTGGTGTTTTTAGTCTTAGGCTTCTTCACTGGTTCGTCTTGAATTTCAACTGGGTTTTCTACGCTGGTGGGAGGTAGCCTTGCATTCCTCTGAGCCATAATCGAAATAGCTGCCCTGCTCGACCTCCTCAATTTCTGAGCAGGCTCTGGCTTCTTTGGTTTCAGTACAACTTTAGGCTTCGGTGAGGCTGGACTAGCCTTCTTTGGGGTGGCTTCAGGAGACTCAATCTCCATCCCCGGTCGCTTCTTTCCACACTGCTTGACCCTCATATCTAAATCTGCAAAAAGCACATTTTTAGACCCCAAGAACAAAATTTTTCTACAGTATGAATGAATACTCCAAGAGTGAAATTTGGCATTCGACTGCTCTGGGTTTCCTTTAACACATCAACAATCCACCCCCAAACTTTGAGTTCACTCAAAGTTTCTCACAACAGATTAAACACCAGTTTGAAATTTGAAATTGTTTTAAGCCCTAGCGCAAACTTGTCAGACTATCCTGTCAGAACTACTGCATGCGACTCGCAATGATCACAGAAACCAAGACAAATTTTTCTATCTCTATTCAAGTTCATGGGTTTCAAAAATCATGCAAACAAAAAATTTTTACCCATTCCCAAGACAACAAATCAACAAGAACATACCAGCCATTCTAAGTCGCGAGATCAACCAAGAAACATGGAACAACCAAGTTCGAGGGAAAATATGAACACCCAGAGGCAAAAAAGTAGAGGGAATTGAAGAATTTGTACATGTTGTTCGACAAATCTTTCTGATTTATGCACGAAGTCTCCTGGTTTCTTCTGCCCAATTGCTAAAGATGGAGTGCTTTTGAACAATTTAAACAATATGTACATAATATATATAACTCCACTTTAAGCAAAAACCGGCACAAGAAATAAGGAAATCTTTTCGACTTCCCTTGATTAGACACACCCCTTTCTTTTCAATTTAAAAAGTAAGTTTCCAAAACTTTCATTCCTAGGGGTAACTGCACTCTCTCTCTTCAACGACTATTTTGTTTAATCCTCATCCACATATTTTCCAAATTTGCTATTTTTCTTATTTTCTTTTTTTTATTTTTTTTATTTTTTTATATAATATAAACATAAAACACTCAAACCCGTATTACTAAATAAAATACTTAATCTATTTTACGCAATTAAAACAAGTGTGCTCAGCACCAATGTTACTCACAGGCTGTAGCAGTCGACCATCCTAAAGTTAAATCAAAGGAAATTTAAATTTAACTAAGCAAGAAATTAAATGCAGAATTAAAATAAATATCCTAAGCTATCACCACATGCTTCATCTAATCCTCATGATAGCTTAGGTTACCTCAACTTCAGGGTTCTTCCAATATGAAAGAAGCTTTCAGCTTGCTCCAGCCTCTTTCATGGTATTGCTTTATCCTCTGTCCATTGACCTTAAAAGTACTCCCTGTGCCTTCATCTTTCAGTTCCACAGCTCCATGAGGATAAATCTTCACCAAAGTGAAAGGTCCTGACCATCTGGACTTGAGCTTGCCTGGTAATAGCCTTAGCCTAGCATTGAAAAGTAGAACCTGTTGTCCTTCCAAATTTCTGTTTACAATCTTGCTGTCATGTCATCTCTTCACTTTTTCCTTGTATATCTTTGCATTTTCTTAGCTTTGCATCCTCAATTCTTCCAGTTCATTAAGCTGCAGCATTCTCTTTTCCCCACTTGCCTTAGGATCAAAATTGAATTTCATGGTGGCCCAAAATGCCTTATGCTCCATCTCCAGAGGCAAATGACAAGCTTTCCCGAATACGATCCTGTAAGGAGACATCCCCAAAGGTGTTTTGTAGGCTGTCCGGTAAGCCCACAACGAATCATCTAAGTGCTTGGACCAGTCCTTCCTTGTGGTATTCACCACCTTTTCCAGCACACTTTTTACCTCTCTGTTTGACAATTCAGCCAGTCCATTGGTTTGTGGGTGATAAGCAGTTGTAACTTTGTGGTTAATGTTGTATTTGGCTAAAAGAGCAGTCAAACTCTTATTAATGAAATGTGTTCCCTCATCACTTATGATTGCCCTTGGTGTTCCAAACCTTGTGAAGATGCTCTTGTGCAAGAATTTAATGACAGTGGCAGCATCATTGTGAGCACAAGCACAGGCTTCCACCCACCTAGATACATAGTCAACAACTAGCAAAATATATTCATTTCCAAAAGAGGATGGAAATGGCCCCATGAAATCCATACCCCACACATCAAATAGTTCTACTTCCACTATATTATTCAGAGGCATAGCATTCTTTGCTGGTAAATTCCACACTCTTTGGCATCTGTCACAGTTCTTCACAAACTCAAAAGCATATTTGAAGATCCCTGGCCAATAGAACCCTGACTGCAACACCTTGGCTGTTGTTCTCTGTCCCCCAAAATGCCCTCCATATGCTGAAGCATGGCATTCATTCAAAATATCTGGAATCTTATAATCTGGGACACACCTTCTGAAAATCTGATCAGGGTCCAACCTATAAAGAGTTGGATCATCCCAATAATAGAACTTTGCATCATGTAGAAACCTCTTCAACTGTTGTCCATGCAAACCATAGGGTTTTCGGCCTGTAGGAAGATAATTTGCAATGTCTGCAAACCAGGGTGCATCTTCCTTGCATGCCATAAGCTGCTCATCAGGAAAAGCATCATTAATCTGTGCTATGTCATCCACTCCAAATGGATTTTCCAATCTTGACAAATGATCAGCAACTTGATTCTCTTTTCCTTTTCTATCTTTGATTTCCAAATCAAATTCTTGCAGGAGAAGTATCCATCTAATGAGCCTTGGTTTTGCATCTTTCTTAGCCATTAAGTACTTGATTGCATAATTATCAGTGAATACTATTACCTTGGCTACAACTAGATAAGATCTGAACATGTCAAAAGCAAATACCACTGCCAACAGCTTTTTTTTCTGTAGTGGTATAGTTTCTTTGTGCCCCATCCATTGTCTTGCTTGCATAGTATATAGATCTGAAAATTTTATCCTTCCTCTGCCCTAGTACTTCTCCAACTGCATAATTACTAGCATCACACATCAGCTCAAAGGGTTCATCCCAATTTCGTGGTTGCATTACATGAGCTGTGACAAGTGCAGCTTTCAACTTGGTAAATGTCTTCATACACTCACTGCTGAAATCAAACTTCCTGTCTTGTTCTAGGAGTTCTGACAGTGGCTTAGCTATCTTGGAAAAATCCTTGATAAACCTTCTATAAAAACTGGCATGGCCCAAGAAGCTTCTAACTGCTTTAACTGAGTTTGGAATTGGCATTTTGTCAATAACTTCAATTTTTGCAGGATCCACTTCAATGCCTTTGTTGGAAATCTTGTGCCCTAATACTACCCCTTGCTGCACCATGAAACAACATTTCTCCCAGTTTAAAACTAGCTGTGACCTCTCACATAACTACAGAACTTTTTCAAGGTTTCCGAGACAAGTATTAAAGAGTCTTCCAAAGACTGAGAAGTCATCCATGAACACCTCTAGCCCATTTTCAATCATTTCAGAAAATATGGAGATCATGCAACGCTGGAAAGTTGCGGGAGCATTACAGAGGCCAAATGGCATTCTTCTGAATGCAAATGTTCCATAAGGGCAAGTGAATGTAGTCAAACTATGATGTTCTGGGGCTATTGCTATCTGATGGTACTCAGAATATCCATCCAAAAAGCAGTAGTAGTCCTGACCGGCCAATCTGTCTAGCATCTGATCTACAAAGGGCAGTGGAAAGTGATCCTTTCTGGTGGCATCATTCAGCTTCCTATATTCTATGCAAATCCTCCACCCAAAAACTGTCCTCGTAGCTATCATCTCATTCTTCTCGTTCTGTACCACAGTGACTCCTCCTTTCTTAGGTACACACTGCACTGGACTCACCCATGAACTGTCTGATATAGGAAAAATGATCCCTATATCCAACCATTTAATTATTTCTTTCTTCACAACCTCCTTCATGTTAGGGTTGAGCCTCCTCTGTGGCTGCACTGAATTCTTGCTTCCATCCTCTAGCAGTATCTTATGCATACAAATTGTAGGGCTGGTTCCTTTAACATCTGATATAGTCCATCCAATTACTCGTTTGTATTTCTTAAGCATGTGCATCAACTTCTGTTCATCCTCATCTTTCAAATTAGAAGCAATTATCACATGTAGAGTTTCTGCTTCCCCCAAATATACATACTTCAGATGGTTTGGCAAAGGCTTAAGCACTAGCTCAGGGGGTTCTTCAAGGGAATACTTTGGTTCCCTTTGTTCCCTATTCATGAGATCCAATGATTCGAAATTGGGTTTGTACCCCCCAAACTTTGCACCATGCTCTACCCATGCTACGGCATTTTCACCAGATATGTCCTCATTTTCACATTCTTCATGTTGCAGTTCTTCCACATGCTCCGCTATTACTGACTCCAATATTCCAATGGTGAAACAGTCTTCTAATTCATTTGGTAACTTCATGGTATTATACAGGTTAAAAGTAGTCTGCTCTTCATGAACTCTCATGATCAGTTCCCCCTTTTCCACATCAATCAATGTTCTCCCTGTGGCTAAAAAGGGTCTTCCCAGAATAATGGGCACCTCTCTGTTAGCTTCATAATCTAGAATGATAAAATCTTCGGGAAAGATAAACTTATCTACTCTGACCATTACATCTTCAATCTTTCCCTCTGGATGAACAGTTGATCTATATACAAGCTGCAAAGTGATGGTTGTTGGTCTTGCTCCTCCTATACCCAACTTCTTGAAGATTGAGAGTGGCATTAAGTTCACACTGGCCCCCAGATCACAGAGTGCTCTTCCCATATCTCTTCCTCCAATTGAATAGGGGATGGTAAAACTCCCTGGATCCTTTAGCTTTGTTAGGATCTGCCTTCTCAATGGTCCACTGACTTCTTCAAATAGGGACACAGTCTCAAACTCCTTCAGCCTTTTCTTTTTAGTCAGAATGTCCTTCAGAAATTTTACATAACTTGGCATTTGTTCTAGAGCTTCCACTAGAGGTACATTGATGTGGATTTGCTTAAGCATGTCCAGGAACTTCTTGAATTGCTCCTTTTCTTTCTGCTTTTTAAATCTGACAGAGAATGGTGGTTGAGGTAGATTGTAGTCATCTTCCACCGATTTCCTTTTGCTGTTAAGTACATTTCCCTCGGGAGCTTCAACAGACTTTTCTCGGTTTACCAACTCCTCATTGATCACTAGATAAGCTTCTTTGATAGGAGCTTTTCCTTCTCTCTGTGTTTTAGTTCCAATCTGAACCTCTTTTTCAGATAACTCCACCTCTTTCTGCTGTGCCTCAGCAGGTCTCTCATCAATCTGCTTCCCACTTCTCAAGGTTACCACTTTGCACTGCTCATTTCCCCCTCTTGGGTTGTGTTACTAGGTAAACTCCCCTGTGGTCTATTCCTGATATCATTGGCTAGCTGTCCCATTTGAACTTCAAGATTTCTCAATGAAGATGCTTGACTCTATATCGAAGCATCCTGGCTTTCAGTCTCACTTCATTTTTGGCCATGAATTCCTTCATCATTTCTTCCATGGATTTCTCAGGTTTCTGAGGTGGTGCCTCCAAACTTTGCTGCTGACCACTCTGCTGTTGATTGTTTTGCTGTTGGTTATACTGTTGTTGGTTATATCCTTTTTTGTTAAAGTTATTATGCTGGTCACGTGCTCCAGCATTTTGATTTCCTTGCCCAGACTATGAGAAATTAGGATGGTTCCTCCACCCTGTATTATAAGTGTTTGAATATGGGTTGTTATTCCCCTGGTACTGCTGATGTCTATTCCCCATGTAACACACAGATGCTGGATTTGAAGGGCATTCCTCAAACTGATGGCCTTCCCCGCAATAAATACAACTCACAACTATTGCAGTTTCAGTTGGCATTGAGGAAACCATAGCTTGACTAGTATTTTTCTCAATGTTCTTCATGGTTGCTCCCAGAGCTTCCATCTGTGCAGTGAGAGCCTTCATGGGATCAACTTTCAGAATCCCTGCAACCTTTGGAGTGGTAATGGCAGCTGCTCTAGAATTAGCCCACAGATAGTTTTTTGCAGCCACCTTATCCAAAATTTCACATGCCTCATTCTATGTTTTGTCCAACAGAGCTCCCCGTGCAGTGGCATCGATCATCATCCTGGAGTTTCCAAGTAATCCATTGAAGAAAATCTCTATCTGAATACCATAGGGTATCCCATGATTTGGACACCTTCTTAGTAATTCATTATACCTTTCCCATGCCTCACTAACCGATTCATCACATTCCTGTTTAAAGGACATAATTGCATTTCTACACCCGGCATTCCTGGTAGGAGGAAAGTACTTCATCAAGAAAGTCTCAGCTAACTCATTCCAGGTTGTCACCGATCCTGGTGTCAAATTTGTGAGCCAAGTCTTAGCAATATCTCTTAAGGAAAAAAGGAAATAGGCGCATCCTCAATGCCTCGGGTGTTACTCCCTGTAGTTTAAAATTATCACAGATCTCCAGAAATGATCTTAAGTGCAGATGTGGATCCTCTGTGGCTTGACCACTGAACTGCCCCATACTTTGTAACATTTGGAACATAACTGGCTTCAGCTCAAAGTGTTGTGCCTGAACCTCAGGTCTCACTACCCCTGGATCAAAATCAGTGAATCTTGGTGCCATGAATGTTCTGATAATCCTGTCCTTCTCATTAATATTCCTCTCCGGATTCTCTTCAGCCATCTTCTTAACTTTCTACTTTCTCCTGTTTCATCTGAAGGTCCTCTCAATTTTTGGATCAAATGGGAATAATTCTCTCACAATGTTTTCACTCATAAACTGCTGACCCTCCTGCATTGAGAAAATAATTAATTTCCAAAATCAGTCAGGTCATATAATATACTATAAAACTCATGTAATTCAAAAGCATTCAGATTTAAATTTAATCACTCCCCGGCAACGGCGCCAAAAACATGTTGTGTGCTATAGTGTGACTACAGAACCAATGTGCAAGTATACACAATCCACAAGTATTACAGTCAAGTGAGACCAGATATCGAACCCAAGGGAGTGAGTTCCTAAATCATGCACTAGGAATTGCTTGTAATTGGAAGGATGTTTTTGTCTAACTTCTAGTCAAAACATAAATATGCATAAACTATAATTCAAAATAAAACCAAGATCAACAATATTTCCTCGTTCCACAAAATAAACTGGTTCACAAATAATAAAAAAGGCACACTCGGGTCATGGAATACAATTCACTTCTGCTTTCTCATATGCTAGAGCTTCTGTCTCGCATTCAACTGAACCTTAGAACTTTTCCTAATCCTGCCTAGCGAACTGTCATCCTACTAGATCTACACTCTCTCACCAGGATTCATATGCCTATGTGTGCCTCAGTGATTGAATGATAAAGTGATCAAACCCAGTTCTATTAAGTTGTGTTATCTCATATGTCTATGGAATTAACACAATTATCTAAGATCCCCTCGGCCTATTTTACCTTTCGGTCTCTATAGGTGATGGGTTTCTTTCCACTGTCGTGCTCAAGAAACGATTGAAAACAAGATTGAAGATAAGTTCAGTCATACGAAACATGATTCTAAAATATAATCAAGCAGTAATGTTTTGTTCCACAACCCAAGTGCTAAATTGAGTTAGCTCATACTTGAAAAAGGACGAAATGAAAATATAAGAACATTCATCATCAAAATACAACTCAAAATTCTAAAACAAACTATAGACGATGACCCTTCTTGCTCCGATTACTTCCTCTCCAAGCTGGTTTTTCCAATCACCTTCCACTCCTTCCGTTCGTGTGTGTCTCCAAGGGTGTTATCCGATTCTCCACAAAAAGTGCTTCTTCTTTGTTGATATTTTTGCATTACTTTTCCAAAGCCGTCGATCTCCTCACTTTCCTCCAGGATGCTTCCACGTGTGAGGATGTCACCATTTCATCCAGACAAAAGTTCGGCCCCCCTTTTGCGACACCTGTCCCCCCAATAGACAAGATCAAAAAGGACCTTTATCCTTGTCTCCAAATGGTCCCGGAGAGAGAAAGTCTTCTTCCTTCTATTCATTAATCTCCCATGCTCGAGCATATCCTCTAACAGCAAGCGGCAGAGAAGCTCTAGCATTCCGAACCTGATCAAAACTTCACCAAAAGCTTGCAAGAACTTATTAAAACTTGCATAAGTTAAAATACCATGATCTATTTACAAATAAGCAAAAACAAGCAAAAAGGACTTTGATTACTAGGCATCTTATTCAAAACAACATCTAAAGTTCATAAGAAGAGATCAAAAGATAACTCTTTATGAGAATTATCATTGCGCTCCCGCAATACTTTTACCCCTAGGATGTATCCTGCTTCCCCAAGGTCCTGCATATGAAATTGTTCAGATAACCACTCTTTTATGCCCGACAATACTTCCACATTGTCGCCAATTAGGAGAATATCATCTACATAAAGTGCAAGGAACACCACGCTTCCACTGACACATAGACGGTACACGCAACTCTCATTTGAGCATTGTGAAAATGCATAGGATTTAATCACTTCATCAAAATGTAGATTCCATGACCATGAAGCTTGCTTGAGTCCATACAGCCGACTTCTTGAGCTTCCAGACCAAATTCTCTTTGCCCTTCCGCACATATCCTTCTGGTTGTTGCATATAGATATCTCGACCTTCTTCAATGTACCCGTTTAGAAATACAGTTTTGACATCCATCTTTCAGATATCTAGGTCCATATGTGCTGCTATAGCACGAGTATTCGAATGGACTTAAGTATGACTACCGGTGAGAAGTTCTCGTCATAGTCTACACCTTCTTTATGACTATAACCCTTCGCCACCAACCTTGCTTTGAAAGCTATAATTTCACCATTCGCTCTTTTCTTTGTTTTGTATACCCATTTGCACCCTATGGCTCGATGACCATCTGGCAAATCTATTTTATGGTATACATCCATAGCCATTAAAGATTCTATCTCCGAATCCATGGCAATCAACCATTTGTCTGCATCTTTATCAGATATTGCCACGTCATACGTCCAGGGGTCGTATCATCTACTCTGCTTTACGAGATCAAGTTAGAAGACTCTCCTACGAACATGTACATTTCCGATTGCAGAACAACCCTCCCACTACGACGAGGCATCTGAGTCGTGTCAGTAGTTGACACAGTACTCGTTGGCCCCATACCTTGCATTGATGGCAGTGTTGGTATTCCCTCACCTATTATAGGTGGATTTACCATCACACTGGGCTTTGATGATGGAATCGCTTCATCATCTCCAAGCTCGTGGAGAAAAAATTCACTGTTGGATCTGTAGTTTCTTACATATTCGTCCTCGAAGAATTTTGCGTTGGTACTGACAACCACTTTTTGATTTTCAGGACAATAAAAGAAACCACCTTTCGTTTGCCTGAGATATCATACAAAGAGCATCAGCTTACACCTACTTTCTAACTTATTGATAGTTGCTTTTAACAGCAAGCAAATAAGTTTTACACCCGAAGATGATCGATCTCACATGGACTGTGCAACGAGATATCTTGAGTACTAGCTATAGATTTTAGAACATAAATGTTTGAGGAAATTCAAAATGGGGATTTGATTTTGAAATTGAAAGATAACAGTGCAAGAATTTTAAGGTTTTAAAGACATTAATTAAAGATACAGATCCTAGGGCAGATAATCTAAACTTCAGCATGCAAATTCATCAACTCAACAATGGTGATAAATCAAATTTTGATGGATTAAACTCCTTGGTCAGACAATTAAAACCTAAATTACTAAATTGTTACTATCTCCTCTCGCTCTCAAGAACACAAACTTAGTCAATCTCACTAATTATCTAATTAATTCCTACACATGATTCTTCCTTTTGAGACAGAAAACAAGTATATTTAATTCCCTCTTCATATTACCAATTTTCACCTCTCGGTCTTTTAATTGATAACTATAAACCTAGATTCAAATTCATCTCTCGATCCTTCTTTAAATCAAGATTCAATTAATTAAACTCAGGAAATTAAACCATGCTATTAAGTTGATTTCATTCGAACATGCATCAAAAAAGAATATCACAAGCCCTAGAACCTACTAAGGTTTCTAGCCACAAATCATGACTGAGAATAAAGAAAACATATTATAAAATAATACCTTAACAATTGAAGAGGAACTTTCAAAGTCTGGGAAAAACTTCAATGTCAAAATATTCTAAGTAAATTGAAGAATAAATTTCGTGCCTATTGAGTTTATTATTTATAGAGGAGCCAAAATATCTAAACTAGGTATTGAGCTAAAATAACAGAAAAAACCAAACCAGACCAATTTTCCTTCTCGGGCTTATGTGTCGATCGACATGCACTATGTCGATCGACACACATGTAAGTCAAAATCTTGGTTTCTCCTTCAAGTCGATTAGCCTCCCTATCATCCGTGTCGATCGACATAGTGTATGTCGAACGACATGCCTGCAACATGTTGAGCCTCCTTCCTTTGCCTTGCTTTCGATCGACGTCCGATCTCTGTGTCGATCGTCATACACCACATTGATCAATACAGAGGTAATGCTTTGGGTTTTTGGAACGTCTTCCAACTTGGTCGACTTTTCGTGTATCAATCGAAGCAACAACTCTACTTTTAACGGCTCTTTTCACTTTTTGACCTCTTTTTAGGCTCAAATACCTGCAAAACATAGCATCGAGAGCATAATATTCTCTAAAATAGACTCATACACAAAAATGACTAAAAACATAAACTAATTAAATCAAAACAATGAAGAAAAACATGGATAAGTGAGTGCAAATATGAACTTATCTAACCCCTCAAACTTGAATACTTGATTGTCCTCAATAAAAGAAAAGAAAGAAAAGAAATCTCAAGTAGTTGAAAGTACAATGCCTCACAAGATTCTTCACAATCAAGGATCGTCAATTCACATCACACAAGCAATTTGAAAGAGATAGGAAATTCATAAGCTTCGGAAGACTCACAAGGAAGTGTTTCGCTCATGCACTCAAGTGTTTGGGTTTTTCAATGAAAGCACTCACAACATGTATGAAAAAATTTCGACCATAGGCTTGCGAAATTTCTAGAATCTCCACTGCTTATTTGTGCACACAATTAAATCAAAAAGGACTTTGATAAGGTTTTAATGTAGCTTTTTGTGAAAGGTAGGGAAATATGGTCAAGTAACTAAAATCAATCAAGTTGTGCACCCTCAATCAATCCAAACCACTATCCATTCATCATTCACCCATCTCCTAAAATTTTCATCACAAACCAAGGTTCTTCTAATTTTTTCTTTTCTAATTCTTTTATACTCGTATAGATAACAATTTTTTCTTTTCAGCTTATAAGGACACAAACAAACATTTCAATTTTTTTCTAGAGCTCAACCTTCTTTTCTACACCAATTTAAAATTTTCTCATCCACCTATAACAACTACCCTTATTTCACCAAAATCCTATAGACAAGATACAAATCACCTTTTTCATAGCACTCTCTCATAGACAAAGCAGAACTATAATGTTTTTCTTAACTCATAGACTAAGAAACAAAAAGTAACAGACTTAAAGAGGCTAATCTAGGGACAAAATATCACAAGGGACAGTGTTTAGCATAATTTGGCTAACAAAGATGGCCTAAAATCATTTTCTATCCTTCTGCACACTATGCAGTTTCGAAACAGAACATAAGCAAGTTCTAGAGAAACGAAAACATATATGCGAATCTCACATCAAACAAAAAAGGCTAAAAATCTCACTTGGGTTCAAAAATTTCTTCCTTATTCAATTTCAATTCACTCAAACACCATGCAAAGGTAAGTTTCAATTAGATCCTATCATGCGGTTTTCTACATTCATAGGCAATCAACCACAATTGAAATCAAATCAAACTCATCCCTAATCGATTTCAACTCGCAATTAGTTCAAATAGGTTCAATTATTCAACAATTTTCCTCATCACTATATCCATATGTTTTTTTCTAGGCAAAAATATAAATAAACAAAACAAATCAAAGAAAGTAATAAAGGATAGATAAGTTCGAATTTCTTGTCCACATCCCCCAAACTTATTTTGAACTCGGAGAGTTAGAGATAGTTTGAAAATCAGACAAGAAAAAGAACTTGTAGCTGACTGTTGATCTCAAACATCAACGTTTTTATCTACAGGAGGAATCAGCTCGTCTTGACGAAGAATTGTTGTTGCTTGCACTCTATGTTGATCGACAGGGGCCCTGTCAATCGACATAAAGCCTTCATGTCAACTGCTCTGTTGGTCGAAAGTGTAACTTCGTGCGTACCTCTGTGTCAATCGACATCAGGCATGTCGATCGAAATAGAGGTAAATCCTCCACTATTTCGGTTTTTTTCTCAAAAATAAAATGCAATAAAGGAAAAACAAAAATATGAAATAACAAAGTTAAACACACCAACAAAACAAAAAATAAAAATCGAAAAGAAAAACAAAGGAAATTTTAAAGAAGCATGTATAAGTTGGGTTATCTCCCAACAAGTGCTTTAGTTAATGTCGTAGCTCGACGGTACCTCTTTCCTCAAGTTCTTCCTCTTCCTCTTCATAGTTTTCAATAAAGGTGATTCTGTAGCACTTGGATTGCTGCTCACTCTTGTCGAGCTTAAATGTGATCCTTTCCTCATTGGCTCGAAGCGTATTCTCCCCACCGCGGTAGTCAATCAAAGTGACACTAGTATCCAAGAATTCCATTCCCAAGATGAGGGGTGTGCTGCCATCTTCCTTCATGTCCAAGACCACAAAATCTGCAGGAAAAATAAGATGTCCTACACAAATAAGTACATTTTCAAGTAAACATTTCGGGCGAGACACAGAGCGGTATGCCATTTGCAGTGTGATGGTGGTCGGCCTCAAATCTCCAATCTTGAGGCGCTGGAAGATAGAAAGGGGCATCATATTGATGTTGGCTCCTGTGTCGCACAACACCTTTGGGAATGCGATCCCCCTGATCTCAATTGGAATTGAGAAGCATCCTGAATCACTTCTACTGAGTGGAAGTTTCTTCTGTAGTATCATGTTGCACTGGTCATGAAGTCTGACTGTTGAGTGCTCCACAAAATATTTCTTCTCGCTCATTAACTTGCAGAGATACTTCATGTAACCTGGAATTTCACTCAAAGCTTCGATTAGTGGCAAATTAATGCTTACATTCTTCAAGTTCTCAAAAAACCGAGAGAATTTGGAATCCTCCTTCAGCTTGGCAAAATGTTGAGGGAAAGGCATCAGAGGTGGTCTGGCAGTTTTGGAACTTGATTTTTGATGCTGGGGAAGCCTCTGTGTCGACTAGGCAGCAGACATGTCGTCCTGTCCTCCATGTCGATCGACAGGGGGCATGTCGGTCGACATGCCGCAGAAGTCCTGTCGATCGAAATCTCTTCATCACTTGATATAGCTTCCTCCTCTTGGTCACTTTATCGATCGACACCGAGGGTGTAGATCGAAACAAAGGACGGTCCAGCAACCTACTCCTTCACTTCTCTCCCAAACTTGTTTTGGGGCATGCTCGAACCTATGTAGCTGGTTCCGGATATCAGTTTTATGGCCTTGCAGTCCTTATGATTCTTGGGGTTGGCTTCGGTTGTGCTTGACAGCTTTCCTAGTGTGTGCTACGTCCCAAGTGTGGTAGCAATTTAACTCACTTGAGTCTCTATGATCTGCACATGCTTCTCGAGCAGCTCCACTTTGTTGTTGACCCCTTTCACTTCTTGCTCAATCTAGCCCACACGGTAGTCGGAAGCCTTGATGAATTTTTGCAACACCTCGTCAAGGCTTTCCTTCCCTTTCTCCACAATTTCACCATTCTGAACATCGTAGTCTGGTGGAGGGTGTTTGGCACCTTCTGGTTGGGCATAGGAAAATTCGGGATGAGCTCTCGGGTGGTAATACTGATATCCCCCTTGCAGATATTGATTTTGATAACCGCCTCTGTTTATGTAGTTCACATCCGCTACGGGGTCAACCTGTGCAATAGAAACACAAGCAGTATTAGATGTCAGTTTCTCCATCTTCCCCTTGAGCCTCTCGATCTCCTTCTTCAAGGTGTCATCTTCCTTATTTTCCATTGACCAGACTTGCAGTCTCCTTGGATTGGACCATTGCTGAGTGTGCAACGCAATCTTCTTAAACAACTGGAGTGCTTTTTCAGGTGATTTTCTCATCAGAGAACATCTTGCGACATTGTCAATGGACTCTTGGGTTCTCTCATTCATCCATCAGTAGAAGATGTGGGCCTGCTCCTCGGTATCAGCTCCATGGTCTGGACAGCTCCTCAACAACTCATTCCATCTGTTCCATGCCTCGATCAAAGACTCGTCCATCTTCTGATGGAACTGCAAGATCTCCATCTTCTATTGGATGATGACTGATGGGGGGAAGAACGCGGCAAGGAACTCTGGTCGAAGATCGGCCCAAGTGTGGATGCTCCTGCAATCAAGAGATGTAAACCATGATCTAGCCTAATCCCGAAGTAAAAAGGGAAATAGGCGTAGACGAATAACATCTTGGGTCACTCCGTTTTGTTTGACTATCTCACATACCTCCACGAACATGCGAAGGTGAGTGTAGGGATCCTCCACTGCTCGGCCGCCAAATTGATTCTGTTGAAGTATCTGAATCAGGCCAGTTTTGAGTTCAAAGTTATTAGCATTGATACCAATAACCAATCCCTCATTATCGGGGTGTGGTCTATACCTCCTTGCCATGGAATTCGGATCCTCATCATCGGAGTCCTCTTGGCGGCGCCTTTCTCTTTCTGTTTCTCTTTCCCTTCTCGCAGCCTCGAGTCTGTCTGCTTCTCTTTCAGACATCAAATGCTTGATGATGTCCTTCATGTGATTGACTTCTTGGACTAGAAGCAGGGCATTCCCTTGAGTGAGTTGTGAGTCTGGCTCCTCCAACGTCTGAGAACTTGTCTTCGGTTCGGTGTTGTGGTGGATCCTTGTGGTTGTTTGTGCTTTCCTTTTCCTTGTTATTCCTCTTCCGAACTGTGGCCTCAATTTATGGATCAAAGGCTTTGTTTGCCCCTAGCCCTCGTGTTCATACAACCTAAGAAAAGAACAACAGAAAATCAGCTTTTGTGTCGATCGACAGGGGCTCTATCGATCGACATGCAGGACGTTTGCAGTTGTGTAGATCGATATGGGCTGTGTCGATTGAAACATGCGCAAAAATCCTAAAAACACACACAAACCCTAAAACACGAAAAATCAAACTAACACGAAAATAAAACAAAAATTCAAATGAAATATAGCCTCAATCCATCAGATCAAAAAACAAACTAATATCTCGACAAATCTGACAGTCCCTGACAATGACGGCCATTTGATAGCTGCTTTTAGCAGCGAGTAAATAAATTTTACACCCGAAGGTGGTCGATCCCACAGGGACTGGCAACGAGATATCTTGAGTACTAGCTATAGTTTTTAGAACATAAATGTTTGAGGAAATTAAAAATAGGGATTTGATTTTGTAATTGAAAGATAACAATGCAAGATTTTTAAGGTTTTAATAATTAAAGATACATATCCTTCAGATATGTATGCAAATTTATGATTTTGATTTTGATGGATTAAACTCCTTGGTCAGGCAATTAAACCTTATATTACTAAATTGTGACTATCTCCTCTCGGTCTCAAGAACACAAACTTAGTCAATCTCACTAATTATCTAGTTAATTCCAACACATGATTCTTCCTTTTGAGACAGAAAACAAGTATTTTATTCTCTCTTCCTATTACCAATTTTTATTTCTCGTTCTTTCAATTGAAAACGATAAACCTAGATTCAAATTCATCTCTCGATCCTTCTTTAAATCTTGATTCAATTAATTAAGCTCAGGAAAGTAAACCATGCTATTGAGTTGATTTCATTCGAACATGCATCAGAAAAGAATATCACAAGCCTTAGAACCAGCTAAGGTTTCTAAGTAAATTAAAAAATAAATTTCGTGCCTATTGAGTTTATTATTTATAGAGGAGCCGAAATATTTAAACTAGGTATTTAACTAAAATAACAAAAATAACCAAAACAGACCAATCATCCTTCTCGGGCTTCTGTGTCGATCGACATGCACCATGTCGATCGACACACATGTAAGTCGAAATCCGGGTTTCTACTTCATGTCGATCAACCTCCCTGTTATCCATGTCGATTGACATAGTGTATGTCGATCAACATGCTTGCAACATGTCGAGCCTCCTTCATTTGCCTTGCCTTCGATCAATGTTGAACCTCTGTGTCGATCGACATACACCACGTCGATCGACACAGAGGTAATGCTTAGGGTTTTTGGCACATTTTCAAACTTGGTCGACTTCCCGTGTGTTAATCGAAGCAGCGACTCTGTCCTTCACGGCTCTTTTCATCTTTTGTCCTATTTTTAGCCTCAAATACTTGCAAAACATAGCATCAAGAGCATAACATCCTCTAAAATAGACTCATGCACAGAAATGACTAAAAACATAAACACATTAAATCAAAATAATGGAGAAAAATATGGATTAGTGAGTACAAATATGAATTTATCACTTATCTGGTTCCTTTGTCAGCACATATGGTGGACAAACCCAAACCCTCATTCTGGTTAAACTTGGCTTTCGCCCATACCAGAGCTCCAGAGGCGTTTTAGGAACTGATTTAGAAGGTACCAGATTAAGCAAATAGGCCGCTGTCTTCAAGGAATATCCCCAAAATGAAATTGGCAAGCTTTCATAACTCATCATGGACCTAACCAATTCCAAAAGAGTCATATTTCTTCTTTCCGCTACACCGTTTTGTTGAGGTTTTCCTGGTGCAGTTCATTGGAATGTAATCCCATTATCTGACAGATACTGCAAAAACTCGTTACTGAGGTATTCCCCACCACGATCTGATCGTAGTGTCTTGATTGTCTTTCCTAGCTTCTTTTCTACCTCAATCTTAAACTCTTTGAATTTCTCAAAACATTCAGACTTGTAGCGAATCAAATAGACATATCTAAATCTTGAATAATCGTTAATGAGCGTGACGAAGTACTCTTAACCTCCACAAGCTTGCTTGGACATCAATCCACATAAATCAAAGTGGATCAACTCTAACACATCCTCTGCTTGAGACTGACTTGCTTTAAAAGGTTTGTCGTCATCTTTCTCTCTATACAGGATTCACTAATTTGATGCGAAACCACTTGGAAAGATTCCAAGAGCCCATCATTCGCTAGTCTCTTGATCCTCTTTAGATTGATGTGACCTAGTATTAAGTGCCAGAGATATGATTGATCCTCATCGGAAGAAAACTTTCTCTTTAAATGATTATTATTATTGGATGAGTTCGCAACATTCACAGAAGATTAATGCATACAATTAATGATATAAAGAGAGTCAATCACTTTGCCTTGACAGATAACACCGTTATTCCCAATGATAAAAACTCCACTATCAAAAATAACTGAAAATTCATCATTAAATAACTTGGAAAGTGAAATCAAATTTCGCTGGAACACCAGCACATATAAAACATCTCTCGAAATAAAAATATTGTATTCTAAGCATAGAGTAAAATCTCCAATGGCTACTTCTGAGACTCGCTCTCCGCTGCCCATTGAATGGTGATCTCGTCATGCTTCAACTGCTTTCTATGCCTGAACTCCTGCAAAGTATAACAAACATGATCAGTAGCTCCAGTATCCACTACCCATGAATAGGTAGAAACTGATGGTAAACATGTCCCCATTATAAATGCACATGACGCACCTTGTCCAGTCTTCCTGATTTGACAATCTATCTTCCAGTGACCAGTCTTGCCGCATCTAAAACACTTGTCCTTTTTAGCAGGCACGCCCGTTGTCCTTTTTTCTTCTTCACAAAAGTTGTACCTTTGGCTTTCTTCCTAAACATTCTTTTGCACTTCTTGCCAGCTAGTGCAACCAGACGGTTTCCAGAAGTGGCCAAAGCAACCTTTTTTGGAAGCATCATCGTTCCGCTGCCATCAAGTCATTGAGTAACTCATTAAGAGTGTACTCCTTGATCATGACAGCATTCAGTATAAAGTTCTCAAAGGACTTCGGTAGAGAGTTGAGAATTATATCAACCTGCGTTTGCGCATCGATACCACCTCCGTGCAGCTTCAATTCATCCATAAGATGAGTCATGTTGACCACATGCTCTCTAACTGAGCTACCTTCAGCCATTTTCATTTCCACGATTTCCCTCATGAGATTGAATCTGACAGCTCGGTATGACTCACCAGAGGTCGCTGTGAGGTTGTCCATAATGTCACAAGCATTATCATAAGAATGATGTTGTTGTGCAAATACATTGGACATCGTAGTCATCATATAGAATTTCACTATAATGTTTGACTTGAGCCCATTGTTATAGTAGCTCTTTTCCTCATCAGTCAATGCATCAGTGGGAGTTGCCGGACAAGGCTTATCGAGGACAAACTTGTGTTCCTCTGCAACAAGGATGTAATCCAAATTGCATTTCCATTCTTGAAAATTAGGACCGGTTAACAGATTTTGTGCTTAGATATTAAATACATTTGGTAAAGACATATGTCTGAAAACAGTAAATTAAAGCAAAAATAAGACATAATCGCAAATAGTTGAAACAAATAAAAATTAAAACCTTATGATAAAACAATATTAATGTTTCCTCGAATTTTCCTAAGTATTACTATTGCAAGCCACACACGTGGACGTTTACAACAAAATACTTAACTAGACTGCATCTTTAAATTTTAGTCCTTTAATTCCAATCCATGTCAGAATTCCTAAGACAGATGGAATTAATAATCGGAGACTAACTAAGACAATATTATCCTACTGAGGAGGGACATCACAAATGAGTTATACTCTAGACAATATCTAAGCTAGCATACCACCAAAGCCAACCCTCCCATATAAAGATCTACTAGGACACACCCTGATCTTTCATAATAAGGCTGTCTCATTTAGGGTTAATTAGTTGAGAATTAAAGACTAAAAAGTAATAATTTTCAATGGAAAGAGTTTTCGTAATATAAACTAAGTTCTTTTCTGAAGAGAGGAAAATAGATTATAGGAATAAATCTGTAGGGCTTTGGAGTTAACTAAATCATTCTCAAGAGTGAAAAGATAAGAGGTATTTAGTTAATCTACTTTGTAAATTGTCTAACCAAGAGCTTCACAATAATTTTCTGATATTTCACTACGAATAGGAATAAAATTGGAAATTGATTGATTTATCGTTGCATGTAATACTTGATAGGTAGAAAACCGTAGAATCTATGTTTCCCATATCTGAATTCGCAAAGCTTTCTTTATTTTTTTGTTTAAATTTCAATTGCAAGTTATTTTAATTTAAAAATCTACCAAACCGAAAATTTGATTTTCCCTAACCAGTATTTCAAGATTCAGCATTTTAATACATAAGGTTTTCGTTATTTCACTTCTCAGGGATTCGATAATTTTATTTCACCGCTATATTATTAGCTTAGCTAAATTGCTAATAAAATAATTAGCGATCAAATTTTGGCGCCGTTGCCAGGGAGTGAATAGAATTTATCTTACTATTAATTCTGTTATTGAGATACTGAATTAGGTTGTAATTTTTGCACTTTCATTAAATTTTCGTACAATTTTCATTTCGCGTCGATCGATATACAAACGCATCGATCGATGCAAGTTTTCTAATCGCGTCGATCGACACAACTTCTGCGTCGATCCACGCAACTTTGTTTTTCCAGCTTTTTGAGTTTTCTGTTTCGTTTATTTTCTTTTTAATTTTACTTCACTACCTCCTTTGCTATATAGGTAGTCTATGATTACACGAGTCAGTGGGAAGAAGCCAGTAGAATACGACCCAGAAATCGAAGCCACTTGCCGAAGGAAGAACCACAGAAGGAATCAAGAATCAGGAAGCTCAAGTAATCAACCAATGACTAAAAACATGCCACCACTGGTGGAACCACTGCCCCCACCTCAACTTACTCCGGAGGAGCAAATTGAACTTCTTCGGGAAATGCGAGTTATGAGGGAGCAACTGCTGCAACTAAATCTCGAGAGAAACAACCAGAACTACCAGAATCTTCGCCGCAACCCACTGTTTGAGGATGATCCTGAAGACGACGAGGAACGGCTAGAGGAACCTGCTGATGATGAAGATGAGGACGAGATGCGATTCAGAAAAGGTACCATCCTTGATTTCAGGAGACAGACTTTCGGATTGGCATCAATGCAAATAACTTCAAGCTGAAGTCCGGATTGGTGCAGATGGTGCAAAAAAATCAATTTGGTGGAAGTGCTACCGAGGATCCATATGCTGACCTCGACAAGTTTATACTACTCTACAACACTGTCAAGATTAGCAGAGTTAGCCAGAGCACGATCCGAATGCGTCTGTTCGCATTTTCTCTGTGTGATAAAGCGCTGTCATGGTTTTCTGCGCTAGACAAGAGCAGCATTAGCACATGGGCAGAACTAAAAAACGAGGTCTTGGAGAACTTCTTTCCCCCGAGCTGTTAACTCATTTCCAAAATTACATGATAAATACCCACAACGACAACAAAAATGACTATTCTTTCGACAGAGAAATGAAAGGAATATTACTTACCAAGGTAAACTGCAACATGTAGTCCACATTTTCAGCAACATCAACATAACCACGATTCATGCAATGGAAAAAACCGTGTTAGACCAATGTCCCACTAGGGCAATTAAGCTCGATATAAAAACCGAAACATAAAGCTCATTTTGATCATCATTATCAATTAATCATGGAGCTTTTCTTTCAAATCAAACTTCCACTTAAGTAAAAAATTCATGCTAATTGGGCAAAAAGTTACAAACTAAAGTAGTTAAAATTTAGTCCTAAAAATCCAACAAGCTCCCATCACCCTATTTCCAAATATAGCAAGCTTCCCCGTCATGAACCATAATCATATCACATTATCCATGACAACCTGCAGATGGCTGTCGTGGCAATCACAAAAGACAATAGGGATAAGCAATGATTTATAACACTAAAATTTCATCACTGGAGAAGTATACCCAATCAACTTAAGAAGATATTGGACGCATTATCAACAAATTGGTGAGACCTAAACAATAGAAATTATTCAATAAACAACTAGTAATATCACAACCTTGAAGGATGATGGAGGATTTGATTACATGCTAGGATAAGTCTACAGAGATAAGATTGTGAGTACCTTTCCTTCATCCCGGATTGGAACAGTGCCCGCAGATAATCACAACTAGATTCCACTACAACTTTGTGAACATGTCGATGTGTGACCAAAGGAGCATCTATCGCACTTCCAATTTACAAGTTGTGTCGTGTTGCTGGCTTCGAAGATGAGATCCCTTAATCCATGAAACTAAAACAAATTAAGACATGAAAAGATAGAGCTTATATGTAAAATTTGAGGGCAACAAATAACAGTGCAGAATGAGAAGCCCCCTCCCTCAGCATAGCGTAGCTCCCCTCTGACTGTGCACAACCACAAAGTAAGATACTACAGTTGCTAGTCTGTACATCTAGGCTTTGGGGTGTACATCATGCAACTATTCTTTATGACAATTGTGTTCATGACACATTCTATCACCAAAATAAAAACTTATGATGGTACAAGCAAAAAAAAAAAAAAATAATAATACAAGCACTATCAATAGTAAACTTGATAAACAAAAGCTCTTAGCCATATAAATAAATGGGATCCTCTTAATATCGTTGTTTAAACGATTTATCTTATGCATGCCCCACAACCATATATAACATAAATCAATACACAAAAAACAATATCCAAGGCAATACACAAATGCCTATGGTCATCAAATGTGGAATGGTACGTACAATAAATATTGTCCAGCTGGCCCAAGAGCAGGAGTTAGATCAAGGCTTGGTATAGGGACGCCCCATTTGGATTTCTTTTTGAAAGCAGATGCACCAAGCTTTCCAATTTACGAAGCCTTGCAAAAACTTTCAGCTTTCTGACTAGGCCTTCATCTGCTTGTAAGTATCCTGAGTAAACATACTCTAGCAACTTCAACAATCAGTGCTTGTCCAAGTGAGCTGACAGACGACTGTCTTTGTGATGTTTATATCTAAATCTAAATCTCTGCTAGTTCTGTCAAATGGCTTCTCTTTAGGAGCTGCTGTCCCAGAAGGTAGTAACGATGGACATTTTACAGTGAGAATTACTTCATTAACATAAACATGTTCCTCATTAACAAGAACTAGCTTTAGATCAGAATGATCTCTCACCCTTAGTGATTTCCCAATTCTTCTCCCCCAAAAGGAGCTAAACACGTATGCAGCATACCATCTTGAACAATGAGTATTATGGTTTCTACACACAGTCTCCAAATTCAGAATCAATTTGGCTTTCAAGAAGTCTACCTGGTTGTCAGAGGGATTTTAGATAAGCAAAGTTGTGCAGTAACTCAGCGAGAACCCACAAGCTGTAAAGCAGAAGCATATCTTCCAAAATAACTTGAAATCACTCGCTTTAAAGTATCCTAAGTTCATATTGCAGTAAGACAAAGCTTTAAACATCTAGAAATCAATTTCAAACACTACGAGTGTGAAAACAATAACCTATCCAAAAATGAAAGCTCTTTTGCAAAATTAAATTAACACTTATGAATCATATAAATAATGTATTTTCCAAAAACAAGAGCTCTAAGAAAATAATACTATAAGAAAACTAAAAGATGAAGGAAAGAAAAACCACTCGTGCTGTTGCGGGTGAAGTCGTGCAAGAGCGAAGCGGACTTGGCAGAGGTTGTAGCCGTGCTGGGCGGCACGGGCGATGGCTTTGGTTGCAGCCGGCAGGGCGGCAAGGGCAATAGCGGAGGGCAAGCGTGCAGCAGGGCGGACTTCGCGGTGGCGGCAGTCGTTGGCGGCAGGGACGATGACAAGGGCGACGCGGTGGACGATGGCGGAGGGCCAGCGTGCAGCAGGCAAGGCGATGGAGGAAGGCAAGTCGTGAGGCTAAATTTTTTTTTTGGGATTTAATTAGGTTTTTTTATTAGAAAGAAGGGAATTAAGGATTTTAATATTAGATTAATCAAATTTAATATTATTATATAAATATAATAAATAAAATAACTAATTAAGTGAAAATATAATTTTTTTTTAAGAAAAAGTGATAAATATTGTTTTATAGAAATTCTTTTTTATTGTTTAATGTATAAATATATGTAAAGTACAAAATATTAACTAAAAATTGAAAAAAAAAATATTAGTGTAATTTATTTGAAAGAAAAATTATTAAAAGAATATAATAATGTTGTCGGAAATAGTTATATAAATACTATTTTCTTTTTATATAAATAGATTTAAAATTAGTAAAAATATATAACAATACTTAAATAACAACACTTAAATTTATTTGTTGTATTTTGTCTAGTAGACAACATTTAAACAACAACGGTAAATTTCAACCGTTGTCTTTATGTATTTTTTGACACTATTAAACAACGTTTTAGCCTTTAATCACTTTACAACAACGATTTTAAGCCAAAACCGTTGTCTTTTCACCGTTGTCTATCAACATTTTTCTTATAGTTATAACGTCTGAATATGTTGATATTTAGATAGGGTATTTCAGCTGAAATACTTTGATTGAAACATAAGAAGAATTTACTTGGAAGAATTTATAAATAAGAGCAACATTATTTCAATTAAAATGAGGTTGATGAATTAAAATAATGTTCATTCTGACTTATGATTTAAAATAAAGATAATGATAGATAAATCTTGAAAAGTAAAAATAAGAAATCTAGATATATGGATTAAGATTTATTATGAGCTATGAATCAAAATAATGAGATGATTATTCTAAATAAGACAAACACTAGTCAAGGTAAAATAAAATTAATTGTGAATCATTAGTTAAATTTGGATGTTTATATTTGATTGATCTTTGATTTATGAGTATCATATGTATTTATTTGCATTACTTGTATAAAGGAGATAATATGGGGCAAGCAAGGTTTTTTGCAAACCCGAACCAACACCCGAAACTATAACGGAAGAGAGGTGGGCTTTCTTATTACAAATAAAAATATGCTTTCAAATTGTTTATGAAATGAAAATGTGTTTTGTTTTCTAATGATTGAACATGCCTAAAATATTTGTTGCATATCCTATCTAATCTCTGAACCGGAAAGGCGGTCAAAGAGTACGCAAAAAAATTGAGCCGGTGAATACGGCCAGAGCCTTAAACATTTCAAATGTCAAGGTAATATGAACAATCGGATCTCGATGACTCTACGAGAGCCGAGATTTAATCCATAAGATTTAATCACATCATTGAAATGTAAATTCCACGACCTTGAAACTTGTTTAAGTCCGTACAAGGACTTCTTAAGCTTCCAGACAAGATGTTCTTCGCCCTTGCGCACGTAACCCTCGGGTTGCTGCATATAGATATCCCTACCTTCTTGAAGGTAACCGTTTAGAAAAGCAGTTTTGACATTCATCTGTCAAATCTCGAGGTCTAAATGCGCTGCTATGGCAAGAAGTATCCGAATGGATTTGAGCATGACTACGGGTGAAAAGGTTTCATCATAGTCTATGCCCTCTTTCTGACTATAACCCTTTGCCACCAGTCTGGCTTTGAAAGTCGTAACTTCTCCATTTGCTCCCTTCTTTCTCTTGTATACCCACTTGCACCCTATGGCCCTAAAGCCATCAGGCTACACAGTTTTTTGGTATACATCCATAGCGCTTATGGATTCAATCTCAGAATCCATGGCAATGCGCCACTTCACAACATCCTTGGGTTGCACTGCCTCTTCGTAGGTCAGTGGGCAAGAGTCCTCATGTCCGTCTTCAGGACTCAAGTCCGAAGACTCACCAACGAACATGTACCTTTCCGGTTGGAAAATAACTCTCCCATTGCAACGAGGTATCGGTGCCATGTCAGTAGTTGGTACAGCAATTTGTGGTTCTGCACCTTGCACTAAAGAAAGCGTCGGTGGTGCTGTATCTCTCACAAGTGCACCCACATTAGCACGTTCCGCTTCCCTTGGAATCGCATTTTCATCTTCAATTTCTTGATGAAATATATCACTCCTTGTCTTGTGGTTTCTCACATACTCATCCTCCAAGAATCTAGCGTTGGTGCTAACAACGATTCTCTGACTCTCAGGACAGTAAAAATAACCACCTTTCATTTGCCTAGGATACCTTATAAACAACATTACCTTGGTTCTGCTTTCTAACTTGTCAGGTTCCTTCGACAGCACGTGTGCCGAACAATGCCATACTCTAAATTTGCACAAACTTGGTTTGTATCCAAGGAAAAGCTCACAGGGTGTCTTAGGAACCGATTTAGAAGGCACCAAGTTGAAAATGTAAGCCGCTGTTTCCAATGCGTATCCCTAAAGCAAAATAGGTAAGCTTGCATAACTCATAATTGACCTCACCATCTCCAAAAGAGTTCTATTTCTTCTTTCGACTACATCATTTTGCTAGGGAGTACTCGGTGCAGTCCACTGGGATGTAATCCCATGATCTGACAAATATTGTTGGAACTCGTTCTCGAGGTATTCGCCACCACGGTCAGATCGCAGTGACTTGATAGTTTTCCCGACCTTCTTTTCTACCTCAACCTTGAACTCTTTAAATTTCTCAAAGCATTCAGACTTGTAGCGAAGCAGGCAAATGTATTCGTATCTCGAGTAATCATCAATGAAAGTGACGAAATAATCATACCCTCCACAAGCCTGTGTGGACATGGGCCCACATAAGTCAGAATGGATCAATTCCAACACATCCTCTGCTCGAGACTGATTAGCTTTAAAAGGCCTAGAGGACATCTTTCCCTCGATGCATGATTCGCAGACTGGATAAGGTACATGCTAGACTAAGTCCAATGTACCGTCATCTGCAACTCGCTGAATCCGCTTCAAATTGATGTACCAGTCTCAAGTGCCAAGGATATGTAAGATCCCCATCAGAAGAAATAAACTTTCTCTTTCTAAGATTATCAATTACAAATGAATTACATGCAATGCTTGCGGAAGTCCTATGATGACAGTTAACGACATAGAGAGAGTTATTCAGCATTCCATGAGAGATAACAACGTTATTACCAATGATAGAAACATCACTATAAAAAATAATCGAATATCCATCAACATAAAGTTTGGAAACTGAAATAAGGTTCTACCGAAAATTCAGCACATATTAAACATCTCTCAAAGTCAAAACAGAATCATCCAACTACAAGTGACATCTTCAATGGCAGCTGCACCCACTCGTGCTGCATTCCCCATTGAGATGGTAACTTCGTCATTCTTCAGCACCCTTTTCGGTGTGAACCCCTCCAATGAGTAGCTCCATTACCCACTACCCATGAATGAGCAGAAACTGATGCTAAACATGTTTCCGTTACAAATGCAAACGACGTACCTTGTCCTTTAGCATTCAGACAAGTCACCTTTCCGCAACATGCACACCTGTCTTTCTTTGTAGTGACCTTTACTCTCTTCACCTTCCTTGATTTGCTTTCACTGCTTGCTTTCCTGAACATGCTTTCAACACCATCTTCTCCAACCGTAGAGGTTGTCGAACTAGTACTGGAAACTGTAAGAGCAGGTTTCCGTGCACGCATGGAAGATTGCTCCACTACAAGATCCTCAAGCAACTCATGCAGAGCATACTCTTCCCTTGCAGCTGCAATTTCCTTGAAATCATTGTAAGATTCCAGAAGAGAATTCAGAATGATATCAATCTCACCTTAAGCACTGATATTACCTCCCCGCACAGTGAACTGTCTCATGAGCTCAATCATAGACATGATGTGTGCTGTCACCGAACTATCCTCAACCATTTTCTTTCACACAAGATCGTGCACAAGTCTATAATTAATAGTCAACTCCATATTGCTATAAGCTGTCAATAGATCCTTCCAGATCTCTCTAGCCCTATTGAAGTTCTCATACTTGTGCTTCAATTCTCTAGATAGGCCAGCCGTGATAAGCCAATAGGCAAAATCATCGGCCTCTTCCCATCTATCATAAAACTCAAGCTCAAGTTCGCAAACTTAATCATAGCAAGGTACAAGTGGATCCATAGAAAGAACATATGCTTGATTTTTGAGATATAGGATGTGTTTGATGCATAAACTCCATTCAGGGAAGTTCGGACCAGTTAAGGGATTGAGCGCAAGAATATGATCTACAATAGACATAGACATATCTGAAACAAATAAATAATCCTAATAAGAAAATACATGTTGAACATTCAAAAACAAAGGTTAACAAGCTCTTTATAAATCAAATACAAATGTTTTCCACTAATAGCCCAAGAGTTCCCACCACAAGCTACACTCGCAGACGTTTACGATGTCACCCTCAACCAGAATGCAGATTTTAAGCTCCAATCATTTAATTTCATACTATGTCAGGAATCCTAAGACACATGAAACTAATAATTAGTGTAAAACCTTAGACCAGGCTATCTCTCAAGAACATGGAAGCTACAACTGCATTATATTCTAAGATGCCTCTAAGCACTTAACCACAAATTTAACTCTAGCCAAAAGAGACAGTTTAGCATGGCACGTAACCACACTGCACGACCCTTAAAGCCTTCGTTATCTAAAATTTAAATCAATCCTAGAATACTTGTGAGAAAGAATTACGCAAGCTACACTCGTAGACGTTTACGCAAAACCCTCCCACTATTTAAATGATTTAAATTGTTTGTCTAGAAATTTCAGCAACTACAACCCATGTACCTCCGGGAATTAGCAAGCTACACTCGTAGACGTTTACTAAGACGGGAGATACACTTACAACCTAGGATCATTTTGTGGAGATATATTGATTTTAATTAAAAAATCCGCTTAGTATTTTTTATTCAAAAGGTTTCTTAAATGCGCACGTAAATAATTTTTTTTCATTATATTTTCCCAAATTTTTGCACGTAATTAAACAAATCAAAAAATTCAAAATATAATCCAACAAGAAATTAATCACATAAGCATGCTTTTAAAACTGTAAATAATAAAGTAGTTAAACATGCTTTCCTATTATCTACACATGGTTGTTGCTTAAATAATAATCACATATCATACGAGGGAAATTAAGACAAACAAAAATTCCTCGTGGCTCCACAAAACAGGAAAATAAAATCCTATCTATTACAAAATTTGAAATTTGAATTTGAAATTTGGATAACTACGAATCTTCTTCAAATCTTCACAAATCTTCCAGGGTCTTGATATCCTCAACCACCAAATCTTTTTGGATCTAGGGTTTTGAGATTTGTAAATTGGTCCCACAATACAACTGCAAACCCTAGGGTTTATAACCAAATTGCACCAGTCGTCAAACCTCGAACCACTACCGCAGCAGCAACAATCGCCGCCGCCGCCCGGCCTGGTCGTACATCGCGTGCACGCCGCCGCGCATCTACCACCGTGCACAGTTGCTGCCGCGAGCCTCCTGCCTACGTGGTTGCGCCGCTGCATCGTGCGGCCGCTGCCAGCACAGGCAACATGCCCGCGCGACTGTGTCGCCTGGGGCCACACGCCGCGGCAGGCCGCCTGCCTGCTACCGTGCGCCGCCGCCCTGCACTGCTTCATCACGGCTGCACGTCACGCGCGGCCACCTGCCACCGCCGTTGCCTCCCCGGTCTCCGTCTTCGTTCTTTGACCCGTATAAATTACAGCTTTGAAAAAAAAAATTACAAAAGACTATTCTATTATATTTTCCCTATCAAATCTAATCAGAGATGTTATCCAAACACAGATAAACTACCGCGGATTAAATCGAATAGGTTGCCACGAGGAAAAAAAACCAAACCATCCACAACAATTAAATAATTCCTTTATACATGCATAATCGAATTAAATTGCTCATCCAACTGAGCCATGAAAAACAGACAAGGCTCTAATACCAATTGTAAGGATTTCATGGTGAACTGAACCGCCAAATCCAAATAAGCCGGACCGTTCATGGATGTTGAGAACAATTAAAAATTTAATAAACCCTAGCATGTTCCTATGAATTAAATGCTGTGGCTATGAGATTAAAAATAAGCCGGACCGTTCATGGATGTTGAGAACAATTAAAAATTTAATAAACCCTAGCATGTTCTATGAATTAAATGCAGTGGATATGAGATTACTTTAACTCCTTAGTGTCAGATCCGATCTTTTGCATTTGAATTCCAATCCCTTTGATTCAACCACGAGATTTAATTAAATATACGGAAACAGAAATTAGCAATAGATATAATTTTTAGATTTAATTAAACAAAAGAGAAAAGAAGAGAGAATCTGTTCTCCAGATTAGATCTTCATATCTGTATCCCAATGTTGTTCAATCCTGCCACTGGTGAGGATTCCACAGGACTGTGATTGTGAAAGCCGGAGTCGAATTTCTTCTCCTCCCAGACACACAGAGGCGCCGCCCACTCTCTCTCTCTCTCAATTAGGGTTTCAACTGATTTGAATTGTGTTGATACAAACTGAGAGAGAGGACTGTCTATTTATAGACCTAGGGTTTTAACCCTAATGGGCTACTGGGCCTCTTTTAAGCATGTTTAATTGGGCCAGACCCGGGACCTAATGCAAATAATAAAGTGGGCCTATGAATCAATTTCCATGTCCACAACCCAGGACACAATTAATTAATTAATATTAATTTTTTTCGCCACAGAATTAATACTGACCTACCCCTTTATTACCACGTTATGTGAACGGGCTGCATTTACTTGAGAATCCCCATATTTAAGGTTACTCTTATTGGAGCTTCTAACAAGCTACCACAATTAATTAATATCTTATTTTCCTGTGCAATACCACTCAAACCTTATCAATTGTGCTTGAACTTAATCAGCCATCAGGGCTTCAACAAGATGAATGTTATTGAGCTCCTTAGGGAATGTCTCCATCCTATTAGTCGGATATGGTTACCTAGCTCCCGTCTCAGGCTATATCACATGAACTGTTGTTATCCAAGATGCGGGTATACGAACACGTTACTTAGGCTCTCCACCATGACAAGTCAAAGCAACAGTCAACCCGTGCATATCCCTGAACCTTCGTTAGGGTTTGGACTCAATCACGATCAAGATCTTGTATTCTTTGATGTCAAATAGTAGAATACATCTCATTGTAGTCCAATCAATACGCAACCGTACGTACCAGCATATCAAGTAATCCAGACAGATTATTTCTTTCCGACTATGCTGCAGCCTATATCGACAGATTTATTCTTGTATGTTGTCTTGGCTATGATAATATTTATATCTCACTTGGGCAAGTGATCATACTGTCTTCTGCAATGTACAACACGCCGTATGATCGTCCCTATCAGTGAGATAAGATGATATCGTTGTTACTTGCATGTAAGTTTGTTAAACAGATAGGAAATACCATTGAATGAATACTCATTGTAATAAATGCCTTCGGTATACAAACCCAACAGCCATGACCTCTTCATAGCGAGTATCCCTCTCCTCAAGAGTCATCCGCAGCTTAAACTTGTCATAATCCTTTTGCTCGCGTGCTCTTTGGAGCTCTTTCTATTGTCGCCTCTTCTTCCGCAACTCCTACTCATCGAAAAATTCAAGCCCTCTTTTTGGATCTTTCGACGCTGTCTCAGCGGTGTCTGCCTCATCTTCCTCAACGACATCGGGAATTTGTAGAGAAGTGTCTACCTCTGGCACTGTGATCTTGATGGTTGATCCCTGAAATCTGTTGTGCTTGCCCTTCTTCTTGGCTTGTTCTTCATCACCTGCTGGCTTTCTCCTCCTCTGCTGAGGGCTTCTTTGTGAGTGCCTCTTCTTCGCAGTGGTTGGCTCAGGGGGTTGACCATTTTTCAGCAATGTGATGTCGACTAAATTTTCAAACTCAGTAAACAGGGCATCCTGTTGTTCTTTCCTCCTTTCTTCTTTAACTTCTTCGTTTGTAAGTGGAACAACAGTAGGCATGATAACATGTCCTAGGTAGGGATCCACTTCATTAGAGCATGGATCATCAGGATTGACATTGCTCTTTCCCTTTGGTATCAAGGGCTCCTTGTAATTCTTCGGCGATTGTTGTTTCTTGGTTGGTGGTATGTAGTCGGAGTATATCAAATCTTCACCATGGCAGTGCTTTCCTTCTGGTATGATTCGCAAAAGAAAGTGACTAATATTTAGTCCAAAACCTACATCCTGGGTGAACGCATTATCCGTCTTTACATTCCTGTTCTTGTGCACATGCGCTAGCCATTTGGTGTAGATGAACTTTGCCCAATTTCATCGGAATTGATCTCCAATCGCCATCATAACGACAAACTTCTTGGCACTTAGTTCGGAGAGCGAACCAACCTCGCCTACTAACATCATTATAACAACCTGTGCGAGACTCTTCATTGGTTCCGCTAGTGCTCGCAGGGGTGCTGCTATCTTCCATGGCTCTTCGAAGGTTTCCCTTTTCCACCTTAGCCATCTTTTCTGCATTTTGGCTTCATCGTTAACTTTGTAGTTGGCTACATCCTCACCGTCTCCTCGTAGTCCATACTTCTTCTCCAAAACATTTGGGCTCACAATAATCTTTGTGCCCAAAACACTTGTGGTGAAGAAATCTTCATCTTCATCAACTACTGCTCGAGCAAAGAACTCTGCATTTATATACGGATGAAATTTCTTAGGTTCCGCAAATTGATACTTCAACAAATTCTCATGGTCAATTTTACATATGAAAATATCACACCAGTGCTTCGAGAATAGTGGTTCGTAGAGTTTCTTGTCCTTCTTGACTTGAGCCGCCCTCTTTTCCTCCTAGGTGAGTTTACCAGGCGCCTTACCATGACTTATGGCAACTAAGTGATGGTATGGAATTGACTCATCAATGTCCTCCAACTTGTAGATTCTTGTGGATGTCGATTGGCATTGTTTAGGCTCTCCGAGCATGATGGGTCGTCCGGATGATTCAGTAGGGGGACTGGTGCGGTTGGAAGATTCTGCCATTGATGTTTCTTCTGAAAACTCAAAAATGTCGAGCAGAAGAAATTTGAAAATCAAAATTTATGGGAGTATTAGGGTTTAGAATTTCCAAACCAAACTTCCTTTATACAATCCCAAGTAACCGGTTTTACTGTGAGTGGTTGGGCAGTTGGTGACGGTTTGCCTTACGTCCCACGAAGTTGGAAACCTGTGCATGGATGACGTGTCTCCTGAGTATTTATAGCCGCCCTGAGCTAGAGTTACTTTTTAATTAAAGCAAGATCTGTAGCTCTTTCATCATTAGATAATCCCGCCTTTCGAGATATATTTGAAATAATTATCTCCTCCTTATTTGCTGGTCAACATGCAGAGATGCATTTTCAGAGGGTAGTGTATCCAGCAATGTGAAAGACCTATGCTGAGAGCTTGGACTCTGCATACGATTATCAGAATTACGCATTTATTTTGAATACCATAGATCACATAGTTTGCTAAGATCTTGGACTCAACAATCCCTTCCTTGATTCTATTGTGATCTTAGCATTCCTTGGACCTTGTTTACTGAGATCTTGGACTCGGCATTTTACTTAGTCTTTAAGGTCCTTTTATTTAGTAGACACATTATAATCTGCTGAGAGCTTGGACTCAGTAGTTACTTGAGTATTATCCTTAGCTGTCTACAGATATCTACTGAGAGCTTGGACTCAACATTCTTCGGGGTTCCACTGAGAGCTTGGACTAAGTAGACATAACAGACTCTTTAAAGAATTTTTTATTTGTATTGGAGCAAAGAGTCCCTTTATTGAGAGCTTGGACTCAGTAAACGTCTTTCCGTTTTTGTTTGCTATCACCGAATAACAATTAATATCAAATGCTGAGAGCTGGGATTCAGCATTCACCGGATATCTGCTAAAAGCTTGGACTCAACAGTTCTTCTAGACTCTTAAGATTCCATGAATCCTTTAAGTTCAAGAGTCTTTACTGAGAGCTCAGACTCAGTAAGTGTCGGGAATCTGCTGAGAGCTTGGACTCAGCAGTCAATAGAGAATAGTTTGCTTGAATTGATTCTCCATTTCAGCAATCAAGCAGTCTACTTCCGACTATGGTTGGGGAGACCTTTAAGAAATTCCTATCTTCTGATTATCCTTTAAGTTTTTCAACCTTTTTCCAGGAAAATCATATGTTTTTTGATAGGATTCTATATACACAAGGCGTGTAATGATCTAGCATTTAGATTCTATATTACATTGATTTACAAGAGTTACACTTCGCAAAGTATAATACTACAAGTTTACAATGATCAATTTGTCTTCAGATTGCTCCAAATAACGCCTTTGCTAGATCTTCTCCTTCTTGGTCTATTCCCCAAGCTCATTGCTGCAAGTCACCCCCCTTATGCAGCAATGTCTTTTACCAAGGCTGTGAGATGTCCAGTGTCACGCCATCTTTTAGCTCCTCCAGCTATGTGCGTAGACATCTCTTTGGCTACAACCTTCTCCATCCGCAGACTTTCTAAGAATTTGAGAAGTCCAAGTCTAGTAGATCTCACCATCTGCTCAGACTGGTGCTTTAGTCTGCAGCTTTCCCCTTTCAGCGTTTGGTGCCATGCGGATTTACCCAATTTAGGTAGCACCCGCATCACCGCCACGTTGTCATAGCACCAAATGTCAAGTAGATGTCGTTGAGTTACATCTACTCCATCTGCAAGCCTTTCCTCCATCTCCTCTTCTTCTTTCATGGTTTCAGCTTGAAATCCCTGAAGAAGAGATGGGAAGAAATTGAATGGGTCCTTTGGATGCCTTTTCTGACTGGCACGAAGAGGACTTTCCCATTCCTTGTGACTAAGGAATATCCATCCTCAGACCCACCAGACAAGATTATATTTTTCCAATGAGAAAGCTGTCACGGCCTAGCAAAATGGACTGCCTATCTCCGTTTGGTTCTAATATCAGAAAGCTCATCGCCATGGTGAACCAAGAATTTAGAAAATCTTATTAGATGTGATCTCTGTGAAGATTACGACTCTTCCTCTCAAATTGAAGAATTCCAAGTCACGTTGCTCGAACCCATTTTGGATGTATTTTGGTGAAATGGTAAATGACGACATTTCTGGTTTTTTCGAGCAACATGGTTTCAAGAGAAGGGAATGAGAGGCAAGTGATAGATCTAGGGTTCAGAGGTTTTGGAATATGGTTCTCCTAAGCAAGATAACCTTTCATTAAATAGACGTAATCCCTCCTAGAGACTTGTTCATCCAATCACTTCGTCTTCCTTGGAAACCAACGGTTTCGCATGACTTTCCACGTGGCTGCTAATCTTAGAACTAAATCGTCTCGAGCCTTGAACAAAATCTTTAGTAATGATAGCGAATATCTATCATCGCATAATCATTGATGATGATCGTAATTGATACGTTGGTTGAGTATCCCGATATTTATTCCCTTATTTTTTCAATTTCCCAAAATTGATTCAGCATATATTGATTCAGTAGTCCTTTTCTTCTGCTGATAGCTGGGACTCAACAATCTCCTGACTTGATATGCTAAAACCAATATTCTTCAATATCTGAGCATCTAGATTGCTGAGAGCTGGGACTCGGCAATTGACAAAAGCTTTATCACTTTTTTGAAGAGCGTGAGCTGGGACACACTCTTATTCCGCATCGTCTCTATGAAATCCAAATAGCTATAGAATTCCAATACTTGATAAACTAAGAACAAAATGAGAGCTGGGACTCATTCTTCAGTAACCTCATCTAATTCCAATAGACCAAGCTTGAGACAAAGCTCGTTAAATCTATTTTCTCAACATGATCTCGAATGAAATGATGTCTGATATCGATGTTCTTAGTCCTTGAATGATGTAAGGATTCTTGGTGATGCACATCACACTGTTGTTGTCGCAATATATAGAAACACACAGTGCTGACTTAATAGTCCTGAAGTTGTTGCTTAATCCACAATACTTGCATACAACTGCTTGTTGCAGCTACGTATTCTGCTTCGGTAGTGGATGTTTGATATGTGTGTAAAATGACCTATATCGATGTGTGTGCATGCGTGTTTGTGTCTATTTTACATCCATATCATATGTTTTTCTTGTGTTTTTGTAGTGTTTTTGTGTTTGGTGTTGTTTATGTCGTGTAGGATCACATTTGAGCATAATTCACCATTTTTGTCTAAGTTTTGGTGAAAAATCGACTGATTTGGGTTACTAGTGTGGAGAAGATCGACCGGGATGAGCAGGGAAGCAGCAGGATGGATTTTAGAGAGGATGCTTGACTGAGATAGTTTCAGATCGGTCGAGATTTGCCTCTTTCGGCACATCTCGACCGATCCATGTCATGCTCGACCGATCTGGCAATTCAGAGCCAGATTTTGGTCGATGACTGATATGCTCGACCGATCTGGCCAGTTCAGAGCCAAATTTTGGTCAATCCAGTTCCAGACGAGGAGATATTGAATGGGCTGGTTTGGCGATTTTTCAGTTTTTATCCATCTCGGGCGATCTAATCTCATATGTGTCGATCCTGGAGTCTGAAAACTTAGTATAAAAGGTGAAAAAATGAAATTCAAAAGAGGAGATTCAGATTTTAGGATAGAATTGAGCGGTTACTTTGAAGGATTCCACTTCCCACTCATTCTAAACCTCATCCAAGGAGGATCTAAGGCCAAATCAAAGAATGAAAATGCTCATTGCATAGATTAACACCAAATCCAAGCAATTGGGGGAAATTTCTCTTTTGTTATATCTTTGTAATGGATTTGTGCATTTTGTTTTTTTCAATTGAATCAAGTGAAATGTATGTCTAGCTAAATACCTTTGGATATTGGTGGATTGAAACATTGAAACGATTGATTGTGAATGAATTGTATGTTTAACTCTATTCCTATAATTGCCCTCACTTTAGCTTTTTTTTTTAAATCACATAGTGTAGGGAGTATCCAACTATGTGTGTGTTAGATACCGATATTGCAGCCAATAAGCGAGTCGGGGGTTATGAAACTTTTAGATGCCTATAGGTTTTGATCCAATCCCAGTGCGGAGATTGCATATACGTCAATAATTTCTTTTTGGAGTGGAATTAGGTGCTATAACGTAACTGTTTGTGTATCTAATTTTCATAAACTCATATCTTGTCGGTGCAAAGGCAGATAGGAAGTATAGTGTAGGTTGATCATCATTGAATGAATTATAAGATTGTTTGCATCTATCAAACCAATTTCTTTGATTCAATGTGGATTTCTACCAATGTCCTTTGTTCATAATTGTTGAATTTCATACTTGTGGATGATGTTTGCATTGCAAAAGTGTGGAAGTGTGAGATTTTTAATGAAGAATGTTAAAATGTTTCATGTGTTGATTTTAGCTTAGACTAGATAGTTGATTTACCTACATTGCCTAGAATAGATATAAACTCAATGGTTGTGTATTGCCTAGCTCTCTAGTGGGCGAAGGAAGAAGTACTCGGATTGATATTTTATTCTTGCATTGCATTAGGAAATCTATTGATTTTTTAGTGTGATCAATGTTTCTATGGAATGTTGCTTCTTGCTAAACCAGCATATCAGCTTGTGACCAAGGAATTGACATGTTCCACTCGTGCTCTTTCGATCAATTCGGCAGCCTCCAAAATCCGAGTTTGAATATCCTATGAGTGTGAGATCATCTGCTCTGGGATTCTAATTTCTTAAAGTTTGGAGTGGAATTAGGTGTTTTAACGTAACTATTTTTTAAACTTGTTTTGTTGTTGGTTTGTGAGAGGAGATGTTAGATTTTGTAGGTGTTGCATGTTAACAAGATCCAAAGCTCAGTTGCTTGAAGATCAAAAGTTCTGACAAAGATTTGAAGGAGTGGAGATTGAGTTCGAAATGGAGAATAGACACGAAGACACGGGGAGGATACATGAGCTTGAGAGGCAATTGTAAATGATGAGAACTTTGATGAATGAAAGGAATGAACCGAGAAGGCCTCTCCAAAATCTCTTTAGGCTTCAAGGAGAGCAAGCTACCGGGGGATCCCGATTTGGGGTTAATGCAACCCAGTTCGAGATCAAACCTCAACTAGTCAAAATGATTCAAAATAACCAATTTGGTGGCCATGCAACGGGGGATCTGAATGCTCACATCTCGCGGTTTCTTGATATCACCGATACTATCAAGAATAATCAAGTGCCTCAAGACCATATCCGCTTGAGATTGTTTTCATTCTCCTTGAGAGACGGAGCTTTGGAAGGCCTCGACAAGTCTAACATTGCTACATGGGAAGAGCTTCAGGAGAAGTTCTTATTCAAATTCTTTCCTCCGAGTTTTACATTGAAGACAAGAGCCGATATTACCTCTTTTAGACAGCGGTATGATGAGCCGTTGTATGAGGCTTGGGACCATTTCCATGATCTTCTCCGACGATGTCCGAGGCATGGGTTTTCTAGAAGCTAACAAATATGCCAGTTTTACGGGGGTCTCAATTACGAGAAAAAGATTTTGATGGATGCATCATCCGGAGGTGTGTTCGTTGATCAAGAAGAAGAAGCGGCATAGAGGATGATTGAGAGAATTGCCGTTAACAGTTATCAATGGCCTGAGGAAAGAACGAAGCACAAAGCAATGACAACAGTCAGAGAGAAAAGTGAGATCAAAAAGTTAAAAGCTCAAATGGAAATTATGCAAGAAAAGATGAAGGAACTAACTTTGGTTAATGAGAGGAAGATGGATGATTTTGGAAGAGAAGTTTATATTGTGTAGCATAATTGGAGAAAACAACAAGGGAGTGTTCTTCAGTCATATGAAGGACAGTATCCTTATAGCACATGGCAAGGGATGACCTCCTATTCTCAATTTAATTGGAACCAAACACATTTCCCATATTTAGAGGATAGAAAGGATACAAGAGAAAATGAATAAGGAAGTTGAATGGAATTGCGAAAGATATGAAGGGTTATTGGAATAAATTAAGTCTCAAATCTCTAATGTTGCACAACAATTCAGTTGGAAGGATGAAAGAGGTACTTTGGAAGAGGAATGTGGAGTTATTACAATCCGGAGTGGATACTCATATGAGGGACCGAAGAAGGATGTTCAAGGAGATGACAATGAGAAACTGGTTAGTGAAACTAAAAAGAAGGTGACATTCAAGGAGGAGAAAGAATATGTGCAATGTCAAGAAAAGGCAAAAGAAGTCGTGGAAGAAAAGCTTACAGAGACTAAATATGGACTTCCTATTCCATTTCCACAAAGGCTTGAGAAGAGTAGGAAGAATAAGAAGTTCACACAATTTCTTGAACATATGAGTAAGATTCAAATCAATCATCCTTTGCTGGAAGTTCTTCACGAAATGTCGGGGTACATGAAGATGTTGAAAGAAATGTTTACTCAGAAGAGTAAATAAGGGATTGGAGAATATGAAACAGTGAATTTGTTTGAGGAGTGTAGTGTCGTAATTCATAGGAAGATGCCTTTTAAGAGGCAAGATCCCGGGAGTTTTACAATCTTTTGTGTCATTGGTGGCTTTGAGGTGACACGTGCTTTGTGTGATTCGGGGGCAAGTATTGACTTAATGCCCTTATCTCTCTTTAGGAAGTTGGAAATTGGGGAGATTAAGCCAACTACTATGACACTCCAGATGGTGGATTAGTCTTTGTTGTATCCCAAAGGTGCGTGATTTCATTTACCCAGTGGATTTTGTTGTGCTTCACATGGAGGATGATGGAGATGTTCCTCTAATCTTGGGAAGACCATTTTTGTCCACCGAAGGGGCATTGTTTGATATGAGGAATAGTGATTTAACCTTTCAATTTGATGGCCGAAAGATTACCTTTCCTTTCCGGAAGCATGAAGAGAAGCATGGGAGATGATAATGAGGAGAATTGTAACATGGTGAAAGTAGTGCAATCTACGAGTTACGATTAGGGAGAAGGAAGAGAACCCTTAGAGGAGGTGTTACGAAATTCTTATTTTATGGAAAATGTTCAAGAAAAGGAAGAGGAAGTAAGTGAGGAGCACATGGAGTGTGTTAGAGCTCTTGATAACTTCCCAACTGAGTCAACCAATGGGGAAGTTTGTTTTTTAGAATTGAGAACTAAAGATGAGGATGATGAGGCCAAACAAAAGAAAGTCAAGAGGAAGAAGGAAGCCCCAGAAGTTGAGTTGAAGAAATTATCGGATCATCTTAAGTATGCATATTTGGGAGAAAAGGAGACATTTCCGGTAATTATCTCTATCGGACTTTCGGGGAGTCAGGTAGAGAAGTTGCTTTGTGTCTTATGGATGCATCGGTCAGCGATTGGATGGAAAATTTCAGATATTAAGGGAATAAGCCTGGCTATATGCATGCACAAGATACTTCTCGGGGACAATTGCAAACCTAAAAGACAACCTCAAAGACGGTTGAACCCTATGATGCAAGAAGTTCTGAAGAAGGAGGTACTAAAGTTGTTGGACAACAACATCATCTATGCACCGAGTGATAGTGAGTGGGTTAGTCCTACACATATGGTGCCGAAAAAATGAGGTTTCGAAAAGGTGGTAAAAGAGAATGGAGAGGAAGTAATGGAAAGGCCAACAAAAGGGTGGCAGTTTTGTATTGTTATCGAGCTTTTAATTTAGCTACTAGGAAATATCATTTTCCTTTACCGTTTATTGAACAAATGCTTGATCGTCTTGCAGGGCATTCGCACTATTGTTTCTTGGATGGAAACTCGGGATACAACACAATCATGGTGGCACCATAGGACCAACATAAAACCGCATTCACATGCCCCTATGGGATTTTTTTCTACTGAAGGATGCCATTTGGGTTGTGCAATGCACCGGCAACTTTTCAAAGATGCATGATGACAATATTTCATGGCCTAATTGAAGAGATCATGGAGGTATTTATGGATGACTTTTCGGTTTTTGGTAATTCTTTTGATGCATGCTTAAAAAATTTGGAAGTTGTCCTTACTAAATGTGAAGAAACTAATCTTGTGCTTAATTGGGAGAAATTCCATTTTATGGTATGTGAAGGTGTTGTGTTGGGTCATAAAATCTCCAGTGAAGGATTAGAAGTGGACAATGCCAAGATCGTTGCTATAGAAAAATTTCCTATACCTAGGACGGTGAAGGGTGTGAGAAGCTTTTTAGGGCATGCTGGGGTTTATAGGAGATTTATTCAAAATTTTAAAAAAATTACCAAGCCCTTGTGTTGTCTTCTAGAGAAGGATGCTCCATTTTGTATTTGATGAGTCTTGTGTGTGTGCTTTTGAGACTTTGAAGAGTGCTCTCATTAATTCTCCTATACTTGTTACCCGCGATTGGAATGAGGAATTAGTTTTGATGTGTGATGCAAGTGATGTATCAATTGGTGTGGCTTTAGGACAAGTACTGGAGAAGGTGTTTAGGGTTATAGCCTATGCAAGCTAGACCTTAAACCCAACCTAATGTAATTATACTGTAACTGAGAAAGAATTTTTAGCTCTGGTTTATGCTTACGATAAGTTTTGTGCTTACTTGGTTGGAGCTAGGTCGATTGTGTATACGGATCATGTGGCAATTAGGTATTTGTTCAAAAAACCGGATGTCAAACCTAGGATCATTAGATGGATTTTGTTGTTACAAGAGTTTGACATGGAGATAAGAGGTAGGAAAGGGTGTGAAAATGTTATTGCAGATCATTTATCTCAGTTAGAAGAGCCGGTTGAGGGTGATGAGAGTGAAAAATACATCAATGAGCAATTTCCGGATGAACATATTTTGTATGTGTCTCACAATATTCCTTGATATGCTGATTATTCTAACTTTCTTGTAGCCGGAGTATTACCACCCAATTTGAAACCCCATCAACGAAAGAAATTCCTTAAGGAGGTGCAGTTTTATTATTGGGCGGAGCCATATTTGTTTCGTCGTTGTGCAGATGGAATCATCCATAGAAGTGTACATCAAGGGGAATGTAGAAGGATTTTGGAGGATTGTCATGCATCAGTAAGTGGGGGACATTTTGCTGCCAACCGTACGGCATTGAAGATACTCTCTTGTGGATTCTATTGGCCTTCCATTTATCACGATTGCATGAACTTTGTTAAGGCTTGTGATAGGTGCCAAAAGACAGGGTCTATTACTCATAGGGATGAAATGTCGTCTAAAATGTTCATTGAGGATGATCTTTTCGATGTTAGGGGTATCTATTTTATGGGTCCTTTTCCCTCATCTTGTGGATATCATTACATTTTACTTGTCATTGACTATGTGTCCCGTTGGGTTGTTGCTTGTCCTACAATTACTAATGATTCTAAAGTTGTGTTGAAGTTTTTGCAAGGTATTGTGACAAGGTTCGGTATCCCTAGGGCCTTGGTAAGTGATGGGGGGAGCCATTTTTGTAACAAGATGTTGGAAAAGTTGTTAGCCCGCTATGGAGTTAAGCATCGGATCACCACCGCCTATCATCCGCAAGCCAATGGTCAAACGGAGCTTGCCAACAGGGAGATCAAAGTGATTCTTGAAAAGATGGTGGTGACAAGAAAAGATTGGTCCATGCAATTGGAGGATGCTTTGTGCGCATATAAGACGACTTTCAAAACTCTGATTGGTACCAATTAGTGTTTGGTAAGTCGTCCCATTTGCCGATGGAGCTTGAGCATAAGGCTTATTCGGCACTCAAAATGGTCAATATGGATTAAAGAAAGGCTCAAAGTGATAGGGTTCTACATTTGAATGAGATGGAGGAATTTTGGAATGAGGCCTATGAAAATTCACGGATTTACAAGAAACGTGCTAAGAAATTCCATGACTTGGATACGTAACAGAACTAGCAACTCAAAAACATAAGCTTGGATAAGTTTCTCTCCTTCGTCTTCAGAAATCCAAGAAATCCAGAAAGAATGAGAGTAAAGACTCATTCATCCACAACATCTTCTAGCTCCATGAGGCCTAACTTTAGACATAACTCTTTGAATTGGGCCTCAACAAGCGGCTTCGTGAGGATTTCTGCTAGCTGATCTTCAATGCATATGTATTGGACATCGATATCCTTCTTCTCCTGATGATCTCTAATAAAATGGTGTCAGATATCAATATGCTTCATCCTTGAATGATGAACGAGGTTCTTCGTTATGCACATAGCACTATTGTTGTCACAGTAGATCGGCACACATTCAGGAGGAATGTCGTAATCTTGCAATTGCTGCCGAATCCACAAGACTTGAGCACATCAACTATTAGCTGCTACATATTCAGCTTCAGTAGTAGACGTAGCCACGGAGTGCTGCTTCTTGCTAAACCTACTAATCAACTTATGTCCAAGAAATTGGCATGTCCTGCTGGTGCTCTTCCGATCAATCTTGCATCCTCCGAAGTCTGAATCTGAATAACCACTGAGTGCTAGCCCATCAGACCTTGGGTACAAAATTCCTAGGCCCTCGGTACACTTGAGGTATCGAATAATCCTCTTAGCAACATCCAAGTGTGACTTCTTCGGATTTGTTTGATATCTCGCACATACACAGACAGAATACAAAATATCGGGTCTGCTAGCTGTTAAGTAAAGCAAAGATCCGATGATACCTCTATATAATGTAGGATTCACAGGTTCTCCTCCTTCATGGAGGCTTATCTGGCAGCTTGTGCTTATTGGAATCCTTAAGCTCTTCGTCTTCTATGGACAATACTTAGCAATCAGATCGCGAGTGTATTTCCTCTGGTGAATGAAGATTCCATCACTTGATTGCTGGACATGCAATCCGAAAAAGTAGGACATCTTTCCCATCATACTCATTTGGAAGTTACTTTGCATCAGCTCTGAAAACTTATCACATAAGCTTTCATTCTTCGAGCCGAAGATAATGTCATCGACATATATCTATACAAGTAGGATACTTCCTTCATCCTTGATGCGAAAGAGAGTCTGATCAATTTTCCCTTTCTTGAAACCATTGTCTAGCAAGAACTTTGACAATGTTCCATACCATGCCCTCGGGGCCTGCTTCAAACCATATAAGGCTTTCCTTAGCCTATAAACTTGGTTTCCTTGTTTGAAACCTGGTGGTTGCTCAATGTAGACCTCTTCATTGAGCTCACCATTCATAAAGGCACTCTTCACGTCCATCTGCATCACAGAGAACTCATGATGTGCAGCATATGCAAGGATTAACCTTATTGCTTCCAATCGAGCGACCGGAGCAAATGTCTCATCGTAATCAATTCCTTCGCATTGTCTATAGCCTTTTGCTACTAGACGAGCTTTATTTCGGACGACATGTCCTGACTCATCTTTCTTGTTCTTGAAAATCCATTTCGTCCTAATGACGCTTGGATGTTCGGGTCTATCCACCAAATCCCAAACATGATTGCGTGTGAATTCAGCAAGCTCCTCTTTCATAGCATTCACCCAATCTGGAGATTGTAAAGCTTCTTCAACTTTCGTTGGCTCTTCATGGGAAATATAGCACACGAACATAGCATTGCCTTGTCTCGTCCTAACTGGATCATTGACATCATCAATCACAGCATCTAGGGGGTGATCTCGTAGCCATCTCGGTCTTGGATTGCTGGTTGCTGGGGTTGCATTGCTAGCTTCGCCTGCTGAATTATTCCCTGCTAGAACATTCTCCTCAGCAATCACCTGGGGTTCATCATCTGGCACTTCAACATCCGGTAACTCAGCATCAGGAATCTCAACATTCTGGACTTCAGCAGCTGGAATCTCAGCAGCGGGAACTTCAGCATCCAAATGCTCAGCATCTTCTTTGGCAATGTCTTCAGCAACGCCTAAACCTCCTTCGGCGCCTCCTGCTGGATTTGGGATTTCTTCATCTTCTCCATCAAGCGATCCCAAAATATCCGAATTATCATTAAGATAGATTTGGTTGGTGGCCTCAGCATGATCATTAGCATCACCGGCCTGGTCAGCAGTCTGGTCACCTGCTGAGTGCGTCTGGGTTGGATTAAAGTCACTCATAGACTTAGTCGGGTCAATCTTCATATTTTCGAAAGAATTCAAGATCGATTGACCATGGACATCATTAGTCTCATGATTTCTATCCTCTTTCTCTTTTATAACTCTGCGCACTAAGATAGACTTATAAAAAATTACATTGCATGTTATTTCCACAACTTGAGTCGTCTTGTTTAAAACTATACAACCTTTGTAAGATGGGGGTCCATATCCCAGGAACACACCTTCATCAGACTTAGGCGAAAAAGTGTTGAGTTTCGACTTCCCATTGTTATGAATATAACATGCCGAACCAAAAGCACGAAGATGAGTAATAGAAGGCTTATGACCATAGTACACTTCATAAGGAGTCTTATTGAATCTGCCATAGATTGCGCTCCTATTCTGTGTATAGAAAGCTGTCATGACTGCTTCGCCCCAATATTTTCCACTTAGACCGGAATCGGCTAGCATTGACCGCACAGCTTCCTTCAAGGTCCTGTTCTTTCTCTCTGCTAGACCATTCTGCTGGGGGGTCCTAGCAGTGGATTTCTCATGCCCGATACCAGCTTCGGCGCAAAAATCCATCAAAATCCCATTGCAGAACTCGGTCCCGTTGTCAGATCTAATCCTCTTGACGGTAACCTCTTTGCTATTCTGCTCCTTGAGGATCAACTCTGGAAGGATGAGCTTGACTTCGTCTTTGGTTCTCAGCAAACGAACCCATGTATACCTGAAAAAATCATCAACAACCAAAAGAGTATAAACTTTTTTACTTACAGTGGCTGGAGTGACTGGGCCAAATAAATCCATGTGCAAGATCTCTAGGATTCTATCTGAAGTGGCCTTCTACGGGTTTGATCTGAAGGATGCCTTAGTCTGCTTCCCTTGCTAGCAAGCTTTGCACACACCTTCCTTTCGAACAGTCTTAGCAGGAAATCCCTCAACAAGCTTGTGCTTGGCTAGGCGGTTGATGGTCTTGAGGTGAGTCAACCTCTTATGCCATAGCCAATTGGTTTCTTCCTTGTTCAATGCTACAAAGCAAGAATATTGCTGGCCAATTTGCCAATCAATAATATATCGGCCACCCTTGCGGCTGCCTCTAAGATTTACTTCACCTGTAGCATTGTCAGCAATTGAACAACCAGTATTAGCGAAAGAAACGGTGTACCCATTTTCGCATAGCTGGCTTATGCTTAGCAGGTTGTGTTTGAGATTGGATACGAGCGCTACATTGATAATCCTTAGTCCATTTCGCTCTATGCATCCTCTCCCAATCACTTTGCCTTTGCTGTTGTCGCCAAACATGACTGTAGGGCCATAAATTCTTTGAATATGTGAGAACAACTCTTCATCCCCCGTCATGTGCGCTGAACAGCCGCTATCTAGGATCCACTCATTTGACATACTTGATGTCTTAGGTCTTGGATCCTGTTCCTGCAAAACAATCAACATGTTGATTTAGGTACCCGCTTAGCATCGGGTCCTGCAGGATTAGCGTGGATCATGGTCCCATTTGGAACCCACATCTTGGTGATTTTTAAGACTTTCTTCTTGATATCACCCTTCACACCCTTCTCAACCTTTGGATAAGCATGCTTTGCATAATTAGATCTAGGTGGAGTTGTGTGCTTACCCTTCCTAGTCCTTTGAAATGGAAATTGATTGGACTCAGGCCTCACATAGGTGTTCCTCCTATGTGGTGTGTATTTTGGGTACTGCGGTCTTACAACATGGTATGCTACCTGCTTGACCTTAGTAAAGGAAGGATATGCTATCCTAGCAATAGATATATAATGCTCAGTATTCCTCCTTGGCACTGCTGAGTGTGATCTAGCAGACATCTTCTGGGTACTGTGCTGAGATCCAGCAGATGTATGCTTAGCAGGCACTCTCGGGGTACTCTGCTGAGATCTAGCAATAGCATGCCTAGCAGGCATCCTCTGTGCATTCTACTGAGGTCTAGCAGAAGCATGCTTGCTACGCCAATCTGTCTGCTTAGCAGTTGACGACTCAACAATTACCTTTCATTTACCTTTGTCAGCATTGACTTTTCCAGCAGAGACGAATAAAATCTTTCTCCGATTAGAAAATTCAGCATTCTTATTCAAGGCTTCCTTAGAGGATTTTGCTTCAACACAACCAAGGCATAATCCTGATTTATCAGAATGTTTCCTTTGTTGGCTCACAATGGCACTAAGAACTGCCTTGCAGGATGTGTAAGCACATATACATTCTTCTTTAGGTTTACTCTTTAAGGCTAGATTCTCTTTTTCAATAATTTAAAAATTTTCAGAAAGCTTAGAGTAATCTGCTTTGAGTTTCGAAAAATCCTCACTTTCAGACCTTAGTCTTTCGACTTTCTCGGTCAATGATGTAACTTTATGTTTAAACGAGGTATTCTCTCCTACAATTGCATTCTTTATCTCATACATCTTTGAAAATTCAATAGAAAGCTTCGTGAGATAATAATCCTCAGAATCTAGAAAAGATTCCTCCGATTCGTGCATGATTGCTAAGCTAGAAATGTTAGAAGATTGTACCTCATGCGCATTGACTGCTAGAGCCGATTCAGAACTCTGCTCAACATCAACATCAACAAACAGATCTTCAACAATATCGGCCATCAAGAGCAGCAGGGCTTCCTAATCATCTTCCTCCGAGGAATAACACTCTTCCTCATTATCAGGAATGTCTAGCACTTCGGTCCTAGTCAGCAAAGCCCTGGTGACCGCTCAGACAACTCTTCTCTCAAACCTTTGTTTGAGGCGCTCTCTTTCCTCCTGACTAACCCTTGGACATTCATGCTTAAGGTGATCTGGAGAATTAAATTCAAAGCATGTCCTTGGCTTTCTCTCTATGGAACGAGAGGATGATGAAGTAAGCTTGGCTTCCTTTGCTTCTTTCTCAGCTTTGGCTTCCAGCATCAACTTTTGAAGCTTTCGTATTTGCTCTTCGAGCTCACTAATCTTCAGATCTTCAGGCTGTGAGCTGGAGGGTGGAACTACCTCCTTTGCTGGAGAAGCAGGAGCTGATCTCTCATGAGTACGGAAGGGCTTCTTTGTCTTCCATTTTCCAGCATCTCTTTTCACAAAGAATGCTAGATCCTCCGGGGGTACAAAATTTGATGAAAAAGTTTTCGCAACAGCGGCTTCGTTCTTCTTTGATTGCTGTATAATAAATTCGTGAGTTTTGAGTTGAGAAAATACCTCAGATGTGGACATTTGGCTAAGATCTTTCTCGCTCAAGCTCGTCATCTTCACGAACCAGTCCTCCATTGGAAAGAGCTTTGAGATGATCTTGTTATTCATCTCTACATTATCATATGTCTTGCCTAGATTCCGGAGCTCTCCGACAATGGTGTTGAATCTTTCTTCCATAGCTTGGATAGTTTCTCCTGCGTGCATAGAGAAAGATTCATACTTTTCAACAGCTACCTGGAGCTTGTTACACTTAATCTGGTCGGTCTCTTAGGAAGACTCGCAAACATAATCCCACATTTACTTGGCCGTATCAAAGTCTAATGCTTTGTCTGCCATTAACGGCGGTAAAGAGTCAAGAATTAGCTTCTTTGCTAAGTGCTCCAACTGAGCTCTCGTTTTGTCCTCCGTTGTATATTCATCAAACTTCTTCTCGATCATCTGCGGAGGTCTCGGTTGACCTTCACCTACTGGGCCGACGAAGGGGTTGACCTTCATAATCCTTGTGGGACCGTTGGTGAGAACATCCACCATCTCCGAATGTATGCTCTGGAGCTGGATAGTGGCCATCTTCTGCCATGAATTGAACTTTTCTTTGGTATACTTTGGCAAAGTATGATTCATCTTGACAAGCTTAGAGTACCTGAGCTAGAACAACAAAAGAAAAAAGTATAAGTGCAAGGAAGGAACACATATCTGGTCTTAAAGTGACTCAGAAGCAGTCGGTCGTTCAACCTCCTGCTCTGATAACACTTGTTGGTCCTAGATTAGAGTCGTTGTGGTGAATAGCAAACAACTCACACATGAATGCAACGGAAGATAAGTTTATCTTGCACTTAAGTTCTTGTCAAAATGTTTAGCTCAAGGTAGAAGTTAAGGTTTCTTACAGATAGATACTCTAGCAATTGTCGTTGCTAGGTTTCAAATCACAACACAAAAATAGTAAATAATAAAACAGTAAAGAACACACAATATTTATAGTGGTTCGATCTTAAAGATCTAAGTCCACTCCTTAGCCGTGTCACTATGAATTTCACTAAAAGATATGTGAAGTACAAGGAATCGCCTATCTCTTGTAGTAGGTAGTGAGCTTTCGACCTAGCCACTATAAAGCTATCCTCCGATCCTTCAATCTTTCAGGGCAGCAACTACGGTCAAGTCAAGGGCGCACCTTCGTAAAACTTGTCCTTCACTGTAATGGAGGTTTTATAGTTCTCTCCGAACTTTTCTGGTTTTGGAAATAGCCCGTCGGAGTCAATCTCTTTTCAAAGATGTGACTACTGGATGCTTCCTAGGATGGAAGGTATCCCAATGATTGGATTCTTGAACTACGTCAAGGAATCTCTTCAATGTAGTGTCAGATCTTCAAGTGGGGGACACTACGGTTGTTGAGAGCTTTGAATGCTTCAAGTCTCGTGCTCTAAACTACTTTCTCACTTTTTGCTTGTCAAAGGAATCTCAATAATTGCCTTAGCAAATATGGTTCGAGTGTTTGTAAAAGCAGTTGTCGTCTCTCTTGTTTGGACTTCGACTTTTATACTTGGAGATTCAAACTTTGAATCTACATACCCGTTAGACACAACAACTTCTTCGTCCAAAAGGAGTTCGACTTTATCCGTCTTTTCTGGCGTTGTACGGTACTTTCCAACCTACTTCGGGAAAGCTTTTGTCCTTTGCTTGTACTTTTGTCAGAACGGTAGTATTAGCGATCGTTGCTAGACATAACCCTTGCTTAGCATTCTCGGAGAATGCTGGGAACGATCTGCTAAGCCTTTTGATTGCTACGCTCTTCTAGCAACCCGCTCTTCAATCTGCAGACTCCTTCAGTAGATGTGTATTTCAGCACCTAAGTCTTGACTGTTGATTGCTATTACTTAGCAATCTTCTTGAATGCTAGCGAATGCTATCTCCTTTAGCATTCTGCTACCTTTTGCTTCTGACTGCTGAGTAAGACTCCTAGCAACCTCTTCTTTCAACATATGATTGCTAACGCCTTAGCAATCAATCTTCTTAGCACTTGTCCGCTAACATCTCTAGCATTCATTCTCATTTGCTATTATCTCTAGCAGCTACTATGTGCTGAGAACTCTTCTAGCATCGCGAAGTTGCTTGAAATTGATTTTCTTCGTTCCATTTGCTGAATCCTTCAGCAATGTTCTCAAGCACTTACAAATCTATTACAACTCGATATTTTTCCTAAACAAGACATTACATAAGATTTGCTAGACTATGCTAGAATTCAGCAATGATCGACCAATCTAGCTAAGGCTTTGATTTAACAAAACCTTTTACAATTTTGATCTTAAGGGAGGAATTCTCGAATAATTCCCATCATGGCCTAACCGCGTCGGAATCAAATACCAATCTTGAGCAAGAAGCATCCAGTCATGCAGATGAACAAGGTGAAACTTCCCTTCATATTGAAAGAGAAGTGCCAACTCCCCAGCCCTTCACGAAAACAGGGGGAATTAATCAGGATGATGTCACAAAAAAAGCTGCCACTGAAGAAAAAGAAGAATCTACTCTGGAGATTATTCAAAGAAAGATTGATGAAAACAACATCGCCCTCAACAGACTGCATGCTCTTCAACTCAAACTGACTGCAAAGGCTGAAAAGATCAAGATGAATTTATCTCAGCTTGAGCAAGATAAAGAAAGAGAAATCGAAAGGTTGAAAAAAGAGGAAGAGGATAGACAGGAAATGGAAGAAGCTGTAGCTTTGGAACAAGCTATCCAACTCTCACACACACTGACTATTCAAGCAACTACCGAGAGAGCTCTTGATATCATTCATGAGCGCATACTGCACAATCTTCTCCTGCAACATCTTCAGATCCTAGACCGACGCAAGTCTACTGAGGAGCACTCTGAAAAGAAGGCCCAAAGAATCCAGGAAGAGGAGGAAGAAATGCGGCAGTTAGAAAGGGCAGCTGAATAGAGGATATTAGAAGAAGCTACTGCAGCTACCGAAATGAAAAGACAGGAGGACGAGGCAACTGAACAGAAAAGAAGAGAAGAAGAGGCATCAGCCAAAACTGCTCAACCACAACAACTTGAGATGGTAGAGGAAACTGCCACTGAGGGAAACACAAGGGAAATTGTTCTTCATGTTGAACAGTCAGTTGTTCCTCAAGAAATGTTGTCTCCTAACCCTATCTCTGTTGGTGTTCCCACCTTAACAATGGATGTTGATGCAGTACGAGATGTGATCAGACAAGAAGTGAGTCAACAGGTCCAGTCATCCATGACTTCTATTTTCGATATTGTCAAAGAGGGGGGAGAGATGAGGGATAAGTAGATGAGGATGCAGATGCAGATGCTAAAAGAAGCCAGAGGAGTCTAGCCACGCAAACAGAAACTTCATCCTCCTCATCTCCAGACAAATCGAAGGACAAAGACAAATCCAAGGAGTGAATCAGTTGAACTGAATTCTTTTGAATATCTTTTGATGCAGTTTTTCACTTTTCATGTACTTGTAATGCAAACATATAATGAAAGGTTGAAAACTGTTGGTTTGAAGACAACTTCTCATTGTCTCTTACCTTATGTACTTAATTTTTAGTTGAATTCACATATTCTAGAGTGATCAGCACAATTGTTTCTAGCTCTAATCTGATTTATTTTAATCGAGCAATATCTCTCCGATTTAGGGGAAAGATCGATTAGAGTAGGTCGAGTTTAGAGGAAGCATAGTTCTGAGTAGTGTTATAATTTCATACCTTGTAAACTCAGAGCAACTGCATCCTCTTTCCAACTTAGATGGTATAGTTTTGACAACATCAAAAAGGGGGAAATTGTTAGATGTTGATGTATAAATCCCGCCTTTAAATTGATGTTTTGATGTGTCAAAATTGTGTACCAAGGTTTACGTCTTAGAGTTATTACTTCATGTAATCTTTGTATAGGATGATCGAGTTGTGAGAGTTCGGGAGAAGCAAACTGCCAAAAACTGAGGACCAGTTTTTGAAGATGGAGCTTTTCAAACTGAAAACTCACAGTTTCAGGCAAGCACAGTTTTACTCCAAGAGAAACACGTGAAGAACAAGTAGCCAAGCAGTCGTAAAGGGCATTGAAGACTCAATGATAAGGAACAAAGATTCACACAGTTATAACTGCAGTACAATGTTGTTCAAAGTCTTACATAAACAAGACAAAGCTACCTCTGCAAAAGCATGGCAGTGTTCAGAAAAGGCAGTGCAACAGGTCTGCAACATCAGAAAAGAATGGCCAGTGATTGGACAATATTCCAATTGTCTCTACCGGCTACTTTCAAAGAATCGCCTATGAATAACAGAAGGACTGGAGAAATAACAATCTGAATCATTTGAACAAGTGTCATTACTCTGCCGAACTAAAAGCTCAATGCATTTAAAGCTCTCAAGCGAACAACAATAACTCCGTGTGTCAATACTTGAACACGAGGCTCATTACCTTACTGAATTGTTTGTGATTCTCCGTGCGACTATCTGTACACGAGGATTAAGTCTAAACAACTTAGTCTTCATCGTTGGTGTTCTTACTTTGAATTGGTGTTCTTACATTTTAAAGTAAGAACACAGCAGCCTGGTTCTCTGAGGGGGAATAGTTTATTACGGGCTACTGTCGATTCTCGAGTGTTCTGGGAAGAACTCAACCATCCATCTACTGGAGAAGGAGAAGGGAGATTTGTCCTCAATCCATTTCCGACGATCACCAGTTCTGAGAAGACTTCAAGGTGCCTACCTGGCTTCGAGAAACTGAAGAAGGAGTGAAGATCAACTGCCTTGGCGAGTGATCCAGTTTACTGCGGACAAAGGATTTTGCAGTGATTGGCGATAGATCATGAGAAGTGTAAACTTCATTGCTTAGTGAATTACCGGATTAATTTCCAAAGAGTGGATGTAGGACTTAAGGATCCGAACCATATAATATCATGTCTCGTTTACATCTTTCGTTATTTCTCGCATTATACATTTTTCAACTGTGTTTTGAAACCTTCAACACTTCTCTAAAGTGTTGAAGAGTATAACTGTAAACTGAATACTTAAACTTTTGGCTAACACAATTTTTATAAATCAGAAACTGGAAACTGAGCCCCCAGTTTTAGAGTGCAAATACTCAGTAAAATTTCTGCTGCACATTTAATTAAAGTCTGATCAGGGACCAACACTCACGCTTTTCAAATTTTGTTACTTAGCATTCTAATGAAAATTGTTTGTTGAGTTGGTTGCTAAGATGGTTCGCTGAAGAAGATAGGTTGCTGAATATGATACTTCCTGATATAGTTACTGTAGATTTGTTTGCTGAGCTCAAGCTCTTGGCAAAGTGTTTTGATTGGTTGCTGAGTCTTAACTCTCAATAGATTCCCCTATGGTTGCTGAGTCCAAGCTCTCAGTAGGGTGACTTCGTTTGCTGTGTTGTTCGGAAATCTAAATCTAGCAAATGATTTCAAATACCTCAAAAAGCGGGAGTCACAAATCCAAAGGAGCTGTTGCTAAAAGCGAAATTGAATGCGGGTATTTCACTCTACAGGGCGACAATGAATGAAAATATGCCACGCGCGCACTTTTCAAATTGTGGGTCAAAATCCGAATAGTCGCATCCTATTTCAACCTTTTATGTGTCCAACTCGACTCCTCGACCCCACCATCGATTCAAATTATTTCACATCCAATAAAAGTAATTGATTTGGGTGTTATTCAAATTTTATTGCTCTCTAAACCCTTATTTGATTTTCTAAGGCTTTTGTTTCTCTGATTTTACTGGTACTAAATAAGAAAACTCATACAATGGTGGAATCATCAAGTCACTCGAGTCCCCCAGCCAAATCATCAGGTTGTTCTACTATTGCTGGTATTCCGGAAGAGCAAATGCCGATGTTTACTGGGATCTTCAAAAAGGAGCATATAGATGATTTAATCGGTTATGGAGGTATGGTCTTCATCGCCAAGAAGAGGAAGTCAGGTGAACTCACATTCGCAAAGAAAAGGGCGACACAGGTGCAAAAGGATAAAATCTTATATGAACCCCTGTGTGTGAGTCTTTTCTCTCTCTGGATTATGAATAAACTGAAAAGTGAAGTGTTGGTAAAATATATGACTGCAGAACCTCTGAAATTCACGCCGCACATGGTCGTTGAATTCTATGCCAGGACTATGATCGGGGAGAAGGAGAAATTTTTCACTACCAATGTGCTCACCAAAATTGTAGTAAGCCAAGGTACTAGCTGCCAAGTATGGCTTGAGAGCTAAGAAGATGTTGCTTCATATAAAGTTGAGGATTGGGAGGAGATGAAGCAGAGGTGGTTGTAGTGGAAAAATGAGAGTTTTGCTAAGAATACATGGAAGGTTGCCACGCCCCTGAAAACTCTCATTGATTCTCACAAGGACCTTGCTATCATGGTTATAAGGATTCTGATGTGTGAAGCTGGTTCGCACTCAAGACTCAATGCCAAGAAATAAGCTGTGATGATGGCAATTGAAGATATCATCAAAGGAAATTGTGCACAATTTATCTACAGCAAATGGTTGGAGAATGTCAACAATAATTCCACCATTAAAACAGAGCATGTGATCAACCAAGATGTCAGTTTTGGCATTGAAATCAGCCATTTCATTGAAGGGTACATCCCTGTTGTGTGCTATAGTGTGACTACAGAACCAATGTGCAAGTATACACAATCCACAAGTAATATAGTCAAGTGAGACCAGATATCGAACCCATGGGAGTGAGTTTCTAAATCGTGCACTAAGAAGTGCTTGTAATTGAAAAGATGTTTGTGTCTAATCGTCTACTCAAAACAAAAATATGCATAAACTATAACTCCACATAAAGCCAAGATCAACAATATTTCCTCGTTCCACAAAATAAACATAAATGATGTAAACTGATTCACTAATAATAAAGAGAGCACACTCGGGTCATGGAATACAATTCACTTCTACTTTCTCATATGCTAGAGTTTCTATCTTGCATGAAACTGAACCTTAGAACTTTTCTTAATCTGCCTAGCAAACTGTCGTCCCACTAGATCAACATTGTCCTACCGGGTTTCATATGTCTATGCCTACCACGATATTCAAGTGATGATACCCAGTAAATCCAGTCCTCTCAAGTTGTATCATCTCATATATCTATGCGATAAATACAATTGTCTAAGATATTCTCGGCCTATTTCTCCTTTCGGTTTCCATAGGTGAAATGTTTCTATCCACTGTCGTGCTCAAGAAACCGATATAAACAAGATCAAAGACAAGTTCAGTCATACAAAGCATAGTTCTAACATATAATCAAGCAACAACGAATTGTTCCACAACCCAAGTGCTAAATGGAGTTAGCTCATACTTGCGAAAGAAATAAAAGGAGATGCAAGATCATTCATCATCAAAATACAAATAGAAAATCTAAAACCAAACTATCGACGATGATCCTTCTCGCTCCAATGACTTCTTCTCCAAGCTGGTTCTCCAATTGCCTTCTACTATCTCCATTCGTGTGTTCTCTGAAAATTATTATTTTCCGATCCCCTCCAAAAAGTGTTTTTTCTTTGTTGATATTTTTGCACCACTGTTCCAAAACCGTCGATCTCTCTTCTCTCCTCCAAGATGCTTCCACGTGTGAAGATGTCATTGTTCTGTCCAGACAAGAATTCGGCCTCCTTTGCGACACCTGTCCTCCCAGCAGACAAGATCAAAAAGCACCTTTATCTTTGTCTTCAAATGGTCCCGGAGAGAGAAAATCCTCTTTATTCTATCCATGCATCTCCCATGCTCAAGCATAACTTCTAACCAACATGCGGCAGGAAAGCTCTAGCATTCCGAACCTGATCAAAACTTCACCAAAAGCTTGCAAAAACTTATTAATACTTGCATAAGTTAAAATATCATGATCTATTTACAAAGATGCAAAAACAAACAAAAAGGACTTTGATTACTAGGTATCTTATTCAAAACAACATCTAAAGTTCATAAGAAGAGATCAAAAGATAACTCTTTATGAGAGTTATCACCAACTTAAGATGTTGCTTGTCCTCAAGCAACTTAAATAGACTCAAATCATTTAAACCAAAGTGCACAAGTAATAAGCTAGAATAGTTTATCTCCTCTTTATGAAGCCCTCAGCCAAAAGTAAAATAGAAAGCATGAATGATATTTATCTCGATTGTTCAACTTCAGTCCTCGTTCTTTTCAAAGTTTAACAATATACACTCATCCAATCTTACAATTCAAAGTCCACAAAAAGAGAAATCATATTTCAAGATAACCAAAACATATATGAGCTTAGCCTTTACGACTTATTCAGGCCTCAATGCTCATCAATGCCATTTTTCTTTTCCTACCCGTTCATTCTCTCTTGTTCTCCACTAATAGGCTTCACATCCCACCTAGATCAAAAGGACTTCACGGCTTCTAATGTTAGGCCAAGGTTCAAGGTGAGAAAATTTGGATAGAGTGACTTAAGTCTAGTGGTATTGTCCTTCTTGTTCTAACCTTGGACTTATTTTATTCTAATCTTCCGACTTACTTCTTTTTTTCTCTTTTCCTTCTTTTTTTAGCAATTTGCTATTGCTATATCACTCGGCTAAATCCTCAACAGATAATGTGGACATCAGCCTTATTTCATATACATTTCTTTTCAAGATACACATTTTTTTCAGGCTAACACATTTGCCTATTCTCTCTTTTTTCTTTTTTTTTTCAGGCAAATATGCCTATCTTTTTCATTATTTTCTAAAGGTAAAAGGGCTTAAGGAAAACACTTCGAATAGAAGTGGTACCCCCCAAACATTGAACACAACATTGTCCTTAATGTTAAAAGAGAACTAAGTCGGCACAAACCTCTAGACTAGGACGTGTATGGGATTTGGCTTAACATAAAGTAGGTGTATACAAGAAAAGGCTCAAGCTCAAAATCTAGGTGCAAAGGAATATTCAACATAGCCAATGAATCTTCTGAAGGCACAAAGATCAAGCAACTGCCTTAATCATCTCTAAATGGGACGTTCAGTCCTAATTTGTCTTGACCAAGATTGAACTTAGGGTAGATGACATTTCATAATTTGAAATTCCTGAAGTAGTACCAGCTAAGCTCAAGCAAATGTCCAGCATATCAAGTTTTTAAAAAATAATGGTAAATTCAAACTTTGTCTCGCAGATCACTTTTTCATGTACACAACTAAACAGTGAAAGTAAACGAGGATTGACTTTCAACAATCGAGATCATAACCAAACATGCAAGAGAGAGAGCGATGAAAATTGAGACATCATAGGGCAAGAGGAGATTATACTACTAGACTTAGAACTTATTATTATAAAAACCAAACAAAACTTCATGCTTTAACATGGGGCAAGCATGAAGTTCAGACATCGATCAACAAAAACTAAAGACCCACATAATGAAAACAGACATAATATAAAAGAAATCAGAAATTGTTTTCGCAAAAGCTTAAAGAGGTTAGAGAGGACCCTGTTCGTCAAGCCGAACCACCAGCAACTTTCTTCACCTTCACACGGCCACCCTTCACCTTCAACAACTTGGTGGTCTGAGCTTTGATCTTCAACATCACTTTATGCATCAGCTTGAACCCCTTCAATAGCTTCTCTTGCTTCGCCTTGATATTTGACAGCTCACTCTGCAGGGTTTCCATTGCATCACCATCTACAGCAGGTGCTTCCCCTTGAGCTCGAGCTTGAGCTTGCGCATGGCGCTTCATCTGATATTGAATGTTGAAGTAGCTTTTCGCAGTACTCCTCGGCTCATCAGAATGAAAGGGACTCCTGATCGCTTGCAGAGCTCCGAAATTAGCGAAGGGCAGAAAAGCGGTCCAACCCTCTTAGAGGCTTGAACAACTATTGAGTCGATGATGAATGACGCAATATCAATTGGATCGCCTTTCACAATTGCCGCCACCATCAGGATTCGATATTGACCGACCAAAGTGTTATGAGTTGTGGAGCTGATTTTGTTTCTCAGGATGTGGATCCAAGTGTTGGCTTCAGTGGTTAGAAAGCTAGCTAGGGAAGAGAGGTTGTCCTTTGTTTCATCAACCCACTGCGCCCCTGGCACAGACACAATGCTCAAGGCCTCATAGAGCTACTCCTTTGTAGCTGAATTCAGTAAATCCATGAAAGTATCTGGCTGTGGTGGATGTGTGTCGTAGACTGCGTGCACGGTTCTAGAATTCAGAACCACCTCCTTTCTTCTGACTATCACCCGGAGCTCATAATCCACACCCGTTGACTGCTCGCAGTTGGCGTAGAACTCCCTGACCAAGGCAATGACAGGTGCAGGCTGCATAATCACAAAGGGTTCCCAACCTTGTTGCTCAACACTTCGGAGTATTTCTTCTGGCAGCTTGGCTAGGTCCTTGAATCCTCTTTCCAGATTAAGTTTGCGGCTTGCGAACACCTGCATCCTTTCCTTATGTAGCTTCGATGAAAACTTTGGGATCCTGTCAATTTCTTCTGCAGACAACTCCACAACTTTCTCCTTTCCACACTTGATTTCTTTCTTCTTTGCCTTGTCTGATTGTTTCGCTGAACTCTCACCTACTTCTTTGACTGCCACTTCCTTTACACGCCTTCCAGTTTTCTTGTTTCTCAAAATTCATTTAGCATCTTCCACAGTCTCAACTCGCTTCCTCTTCCTCGATGTAGTATCCTTCTTAGATAAAACTTTCTTTCCTTTTGTGGTAGTTGGCTGCCCATCAGACTTGGCTGCTTGCTTGTTAGATGCTGTAGCATTGGTTGCTTCAGCTCCTTTCTTGCTTTCAGAACCTTTGTCCACTTCGACCGGGGTACTCTCACTTACTTCTTTCTCCTCAACAGGGGATTTATTCTGAGTCTCCAAACCTTCCTGAACAACAGGCTCATTTTCAAATTCAGGCTCCTCAGACTGGCCTTTCTCGGTCTCCTCAGCACTCATATCTTCATCCTCTGGTTGTTCGGGAATGAGTAAAGGGAATGAAGAATTCGTACCTGTTGTTCGACAAATACTTCTGATTTATGCACAAGGTTATCCCAGTTCCTTCTGCCCGAATGCTAAAGAAAGGATAACTTTTGAACATCTTCTACAGTATGTACATCATATATACACGTCCACTTTAAGCAAAGACCGGTGCAAGAAACAAGGAAACCTTTCCACTTCCCTTGATTAGACACACCCCTTCTTTTCAAATTAAAAAGTAACTTACCAAAACTATCTTTCCTAGGGGTAACTGTATTCTCTCTCCTCAACGGCTCTTTCTTAATCCTCACCCAAATATTTTCCAAATTTGTTATTTCTCTCGTTTTCTCTCTTTTTTTTAATATAAGATAAACATAAAATAATTAAGCCTGAATTACTAAACAAAATTCCTAATTTATTTTAAGTAATTAAATTGAATCAACTCAGCACCAATGTTTGTCACAAGCTGTAGCATCCGACCGTACTAAGACTAAATCAAAATAAGCTTAAATTTAACTAGATAAGAAATTAAATGCAGAATTAAAATAAACACCCTAAGCTATCACCACATGCTTCATCTAATCCTCATGATAGCTTAGGTTACCTCGACTCCTAAGGTTCCTGCATCTGGCTGGAAGCCTTCACTTTCTCCCAGCTTCCTCCATGGTATTGTTTCACCCTTTGTCCATTGACCTTGAAAGTACTTCCTGAGCTTTCATCCTTGAGTTCCACGGCTCCATGAGGATAGAGTTTGACCAAAGTGAACGGTCCTGACCACCGGGACTTAAGCTTGCCAGGAAACAACCTCAATCTTGATTGAAAAGTAGAACTTGTTGTCCTTCTTCCAGATTTCTATCTGCAATTTTGCTATCATGCAATCTTTTCACCTTGTCTTTGTACATCTTGGCATTTTCATAGCTTTGCAACCTCAATTCTTCAAGTTCATTAAGCTGCAGCATTCTTTTCTCCCCACTTGCCTTAGGATCAAAATTCAGTTTCCTAGTGGCCCAATATGCTTTATGCTCCATTTCTAAAGGCAAATAGCAGGCTTTTCCAAAAACCAGCCTGTAGGGAGACATCCCCAAATGTGTCTTGTAGGCTGTTCTATAAGCCCATAATGAATCATCCAAATGTTTGGACCAGTCTTTCCTTGTAGTGTTCATCACTTTTTCCAGCACACTTTTCACTTCTCTGTTTGACAACTCAGCCAATCCGTTGGTTTGTGGATGGTAGGCAGTTGAAACCTTGTGATTAATGTTGTACTTGGCCACTAGAGCAGCCAAGCTCTTGTTGATAAAATGTTTCCCTCATCACTTATTATTGCTCTTGGGGTCCCAAACCTTGTGAAGATGTTCTTATGCAGGAATTTAATAATTGTGGCAACATCATTATGAGCACAAACACAGGCCTCCACCCATCTGGACACATAGTCAACAGCTAACAGAATATACTCATTTCCAAAAAAAGATGGAAATGGCCCCATGAAGTCCATGCCCCACACATCGAATAATTCTACTTCTACAATGTTGTTTAGAGGCATAACATTCTAGGCTGGTAAATTCCCCACTCTTTGGCATCTGTCACGGTTCTTTACAAATTCAAAAGCGTCCTTGAAGATCCCTGGCCAGTAAAACCCTAACTGCAACACTTTGGTTGCTGTTCTCTGTCCACCAAAATGCCCTCCATATGCTGAAGCATGGCATTCATTCAAAATATCTGGAATCTTGTATTCTGGCACACACCTTATGAAAATTTGATCAGGGCCCAACCTATACAAAGTTGGGCCATCATAATAATAGAACTTTGCATCATGTAGAAACCTCTTCAACTGCTGTCCATGCAAACCATAAGGCTTTCGACCTGTAGTAAGGTAATTTGCAAAATCTGCAAACCAAGGTGCATCTACCTTGCATGCCATGAGCTCCTCATCTGGAAAAGCATCATTGATATGTGCTGTGTCATCCACCCCAAATGGATTTTCCAATCTTGACAAGTGATCAGCAACTTGATTCCCTGTTCCTTTTTTGTCTTTGATTTCCAAATCAAACTCTTGCAAGAGAAGTATCCATCTGATGAGCCTTGGTTTTGCATTTTTCTTGGCCATTAAATATTTGATTGCAGAATGATCTGTAAATACAATCACCTTGGCTCCAACCAGATAAGATCTAAACTTATCAAAAGCAAACACTACTGCTAACAACTCTTTCTCTGTAGTAGTGTAGTTCCTTTGTGCCCCATCCATTGTCTTGCTTGCAAAGTAAATGGACCTGAAAATCTTATCCTTCCTCTGTCCTAACACTGCTCCAACCGCATAGTTATTTGCATCACACAATAGCTCGAAGGGTTCATCCCAATTGGGTGGCTGCATTACAGGGGCTATAATAAGTTCAGCTTTCAGCTTAGTAAATGCCTTCATACACTCACTGCAGAAATCAAACTTCCTGTCTTGTTCTAGCAGTTCTGAAAGTGGCTTGGCTATCTTGGAAAAATCCTTGATAAACCTTCTGTAGAAACCAACATGGCCCAGAAAGCTTCTTACTGCTTTTACTAAATTTGGAATTGGCATCTTGTCAATGACTTCAATTTTTGCAGGATCAACTTCAATACCCTTGCTTGAGATCTTATGGCCTAGTACTACCCCCTGCTGCACCATGAAGCGGCATTTTTCCCAGTTCAAGACTAACTGTGACTTCTCACATAGTTGCAAAACTTTTTCTAGGTTCCCCAAACAAGTGTTAAAGTCTCTCCCAAAGACTGAGAAGTAATCCATAAACACCTCTAGTCCATTCTCAATCATCTCAGAAAATATTGAGATCATGCAACGCTGGAAAGTTGCTGGAGCATTACAAAGGCCGAAGGGCATTCTTCTGAATGCAAATGTCCCATAAGGGCAGGTAAAGGTAGTCAAGCTCTGATGTTCTGGGGCTATTGCTATCTGATGGTACCCAGAATATCCATCCAAAAAGCAGTAGTAATCCTTACCAGCCAATCTATCTAACATCTGATCTACAAAGGGCAGTGGAAAGTGATCCTTTCTGGTGGCATCATTCAATTTCCTGTAATCTATGCAAATCCTCCACCCAAAAACTGTCCTTGTAGCTATCATCTCATTCTTCTCATTCTGCACCACAGTGACTCCTCCTTTCTTGGGCACACACTGCACTGGGCTCACCCATGAACTGTCTGATATAGGGAATATGATCCTTGCATCCAACCATTTAATTATCTGTTTCTTCACAACCTCCTTCATGTTGGGATTGAGCCTTCTTTGCGGCTGCACAGAATTCTTGCTTCCATCCTCCAGCAGTATCTTATGCATACAAATTGTAGGGCTGATTCCCTTAATATCTGATATAGTCCATCCAATTGCTCGTTTGTATTTCTTAAGCATGTGCATCAACTTCTGTTCATCCTCATCTTTCAAATTAGAAGCAATTATCACAGGTAGAGTTTCTGCTACCCCCAAATATACATATTTCAGGTGATTTGGCAAAGGCTTAAGTACTAATTCAGGGGGTTCTTCAAGGGAAGACTTTGGTTCCTTCTGTTCCCTATTCATGAGATCCAATGATCCGAAATTTGGTTTGTACCCCCCAAACTTTTCACCATGCTCTACCCATGCTACAACATTTGTATCAGATATTTCCTCATTTTCACAGCTTCATGCTGCAGATCTTTTATATGCTCCTCTATTACTGACTCCAATATTCCAATTGTAAAACAATCTTCCGATTCATCTGGTAACTTCATAGTATTATACAGGTTGAAAGTAGCCTGTTCTTCATGGACCCTCATGATCAACTCTCCCATTTCCACATCAATCAGTGTCCTGCCTGTGGCTAAAAAGGGTCTTCCCAGAATAATGGGCACCTCTCTGTCAGCTTCATAATCTAAAATAATGAAGTCTGCAGGGAAGATTAACTTATCTACTCTGACCAGTACATCTTCATTTTTTCCTTCTGGTTGCACAGTTGACCTATCTACAAGTTGCAAGGTAATAGTTGTGGGTCTTGCTCCTCCTATACCCAGCTTCTTAAAAATTGAAAGTGGCTTAAATTCACACTGGCCCCCAGATCACAGAGTGCTCATCCCACATCTCTTCCTCCAATGGAGCAGGGAATGGTAAAACTCCCTGGATCTTTTAGCTTTGCTGGAATTTGCCTCCTCAAAGGTCCACTGACTTCTTCAAACAGAGATATTGTCTCAAACTCCTTCAACCTTTTCTTTTTAGTCAGAATGTCTTTCAGAAATTTCACATAAGTTGGCATTTGTTCCAGAGCTTCCACTAAAGGTACACTGATGTGAATTTGCTTGAGCATGTCCAAGAACTTTTTGAACTGTTCCTCTTCTTTCTGATTCTTGAATCTAACAGGAAATGGTGGCTGAGGTAGATTATAGTCATCTTCCACAAACTTCCTTTTGCTATTGAGTACATTTCCCTCAGGAGCTTCAACCTGCTTTTCTTGGTTCACCAACTCCTCATTGATTGATGGATAAACTTCCTTGATGGGAGCTTTTCCTTCTCTCTGTGTTTTAGCTCCAGCCTGAACCTCATTTTCAGATGACTCCACTTCTTTCTGTTGTGTCTCAGCATGTCTTTCATCAAATTTCTTCCCACTTCTCAGGGTTACCACCTTGCACTGCTCATTTCCCCCTCTCTGGTTCTCTGTATTGCTAGGTAAACTTCCCTGGGGTCTATTCCTGATGTCATTAGCTAGCTGTCCCATTTGAATTTCAAGATTTCTCAATGAGGAAGCTTGACTCTGTATCAAGGCATCCTAGCTTTTCAATCTCACTTCATTCTTAGCCATGAAATCTTTCATCATCTCTTCCATGGATTTCTCAGGCTTCTGAAGTGGTGCCTCCAAACTTTGCTGCTGACCACTCTGCTGTTGACTATTCTGCTGCTGGTTATACTTCTGTTGATTATGTCCTCCTTTGTTGAAATTGCCATGCTGGTCTCGCGCTCCAGCATTCTGATTTCCTTGCCCAGACCATGAAATACATTAGAATAAGGATTGTTATTCCCGTGGTACTGCTGGTGTCTATTTCGCATGTAACACACAGATGCTGGGTTTGAAGTGAAGGGATTCGTGAACTGAATCACGAAGTCCGTTTGCCAATGATCGTTAATTGGAATATCAAAAATAAATTACTATGCCTATGAACAATCCTAGCATGCTCCTATATTATTATGCATAAGAAGGTTTATGCGGAATACCTGGATCGATGATCTCTGAAGAACGCGTGCGCGGAGATGCCCTTTGATCTTTCCCACGCACAAGGATTTAATTTCCTAACAGATTGAGGAAATAAATCTATGAAAATAATAAAGTTATTTTCGAATATAAAGAGGAGAGGGAGAAGAAGAAAAATCCTCCTGATCTGATCTTCTGATCTGTATCCCAACTCGATCTGAAAATTTGGTGAAGATTGTCTATCAGATCCCTTGCCCGGTTGAGAAGCAAAATTTTCTCCTCGTTCTCAGATCTTAGTCGATCACCACAGCTCCCAAATACTGGTTTGCTGTGTGCAACTTATGATCTTGTGTGGTGTAGGTGTGTTGAGATCTGAGGAACTGGGGCCTATTTATAGGAAATTCTAGACTCCTATTGGGCTTGAGTTATCATGGGCCAGACCAAGGACCAGAATGTAAATAGCAAATAAGGCCTATCAATTAATTAATTCCCATATTCAACCCAGAATATAATTAATTAATTAATATTGATTCATGCCACCAGAGAATCAATACTGTCCTACCTATTTGCTACCACGTTTTGAGGTACGGGTTGCATTGGACTCGGTTTATCCCCACATTTAAGGTTACAGACATTCGTTAATTAATTTAAGCTCTGATAAGCCATTTAATTAATTAACATCTTTAATTCCTGAATCAATCCACTCAAACCTTTTTCACTTACGCTTGAACTTAATCAGCCTGCAGGACTTTAGCATAACAAACCTTTTGAGTTGTTCAGGGAAAGTCACCATCCTATACTGGATGTGGTTACCTAGTTCAGATACCAGACAGTCATACACAAATTGATATCACCTAAGACTGCAGATGTACAGGCTCAACTAGAACCTTCTCTACAACTCAAAGTGATATACAATATATGTACACTTCTGTATCTTCATATAGGCTTAAGATTCCATCGAGTCATAGAGATCTAGATTCTTTTAATGTCAGATAAGAGAATCGATCTCGACATAGGTCCTCATCAATGTGCGCCCCACACCAGCATACCAAGACATCCAAGAAAAGATGCTTATCCGCATATGCTGCAGCCTACACCGATAGTTTATCCTGGATCTGTCTCAGCTGTGATGACTATTTATATCTCGCTAGGTCAAATGATCCATACGATCTTCCGTGATCTTCTACACACCGTATGTCTCCCTATCGACGAGATAAGAGGATAATTGCATTTGCGACACATGTTTGTTAATTCAGACAGGAGATGAACATACAACAATTATGATTACCAGTATATTAACCAATAAACCTTGTACATAATATACCAATCATAATGCTTTCAGTATATAAATCCATCAATCTCCCACTTATACTCAAAGCATTATACATTTGCTTTCCAGAGTATAACACGTCTAAACTAATCTAGCTATTACATCAAGCATTCTACGTGGCTGGCTTTGCCCTCAGCCCAAAGCTACGTACATGCATCTCGTAAACCTTCTGAGGCAGAGCTTTTGTGAATGGATCCGCTAGATTATCTTTTGTATCAATTTTCTCTATCAGCACATCACCCCTTGCTACGATTTCTCGTATGATATGGTACTTCCTTTCAATGTGTTTTGTTGCTCTGTGAGTTCGTGGTTCCTTAGAATTAGCCACATCTCCCGAGTTATCATAATATACCGTGATGGTTCTGGGTAGCTTAGGAATCACATCCAACTCCAGAAGGAAGTTTCGAAACCATACCGCTTCTTTGGAAGCTTCAGAAGCTGCCACATATTCGGCTTCCATGGTGGAGTCCGCAATGCACTTCTGCTTTGCACTTCTCCATGATATGGCCCCACCTCCCAATGTAAACACATAGCCAGAGGTGGACTTCTTTTCGTCTCGGTCTGCCTGGAAATCCGAATCAGTATAACCCACAGGGTATAACTCCTCACACTGATAGACGAGACAATAGTCTCTAGTCCTTTTCAGGTATTTGAGTATGTGCTTTACCGCGGCCCAATGCGCCTGTCCAGGGTTAGACTGGTATCTCGCTACCATGCCTACAGCAAAGCAGATATCTGGCCTCGTACATAACATTGCATACATGAGGCTACCCACGGCCGATGCATACGGCACGTTGCTCATCTCATCTTTCTCCTTTTGTGTCACTGGACACTGATCCTTGGAAAGATGTATGCCATGTCTGAAGGGTAACAGACCTTTCTTGGCATTATGCATGTTGAAACGGGCAATCACAGTATCCACATATGACCCTTGAGACAAGGCCAGCATCCTTTTATTGCGCTCCCACAATACTTTTAGCCCTAGGATGTATCCTGCCTCCCCAAGGTCCTTTATATGAAACTGCTCGGATAACCACCCCTTTATGCCTGACAATACTTCCACATTGTCGCCAAATAGGAAAATATCATCTACATAAAGTGCAAGGAATACCACGCTTCTGCTGACACACAGACGGTACACGCAACTCTCGTTTGAACATTGTGAAAATCCATAAGATTTAATCACCTCATCAAAGCAGAGATTCCATGACCGTGAAGCTTGTTTAAGTCCATACAGCGACTTTCTTAGCTTCCAGACCAAATGTTCTTCGCCCTTCTGCACATAACCTTCTGGTTGTTGCATATAGATGTCCCTACCTTCTTCAAGGTACCCGTTTAGAAACGCGGTTTTAACATCCATCTGCCAGATTTCTAGGTTCTTATGTGCTGCTATGGCCAGGAGTATTCGAATGGACTTAAGCATGGCTACCGGTGAGAAAGTCTCGTCATAGTCTACACCCTCTTTCTGACTATAACCTTTCGCCACCAGCCTTGCTTTGAAAGCTGTAATTTCCCCATTCGATCCTTTCTTTCTTTCGTATACCCATTTGCACCCTATGGCTCGATGGCCATCCGACAAATCAGTTTTCTGGTATACATCCATAGCAGTAATGGATTCTATTTCAGAATCCATGGCGATCAGCCATTTTTCCGCATCTTTATCAGATACCGCCTCTTCATATGTCCAGGGATCGGTATCATTTAGTCCATTTTCCGGGATCAAGTCAGAAGACTCTCCCATGAACATATACCTCTCGGGTTGGTGACTAACCCTCCCACTGCGACGAGGCATCTGAGCTGTGTCAGTAGTTGGCACAGTATGCGTTGGTCCCACACCTTGCATTAGAGGCAGTGTTGGTATATTCTCACCTGTTACAGGTGGATCTACCACTACACTGGGCTTTCCTGAAGGAATTGCTTCTTTACCCTCAAGCTCGTGGAGGATAATTTCACTCTTGGATCTGTGATTTCTTACATATTCGTCCTCCAAGAATCTCGCGTTGGTACTGACAACGACTTTCTGATTCTTAGGACAATAGAAGTAACCACCTTTCGTTTGTCTGGGATACCCTACAAACAGCATCAGCTTACACCTACTTTCTAACTTATCAGGTTCCTTTATCAGCACATATGCCGGACAACCCCAAACCCTCACTCTGTTCAAACTTGGCTTTCGCCCATACCAGAGTTCCAGAGGTGTTTTAGGAACTGATTTAGAAGGTACCAGGTTAAGCAAATAGGCCGCTGTCTTCAAGGCATATCCCCAAAACAAAATCGGCAAGCTTGCATAACTCATCATCGACCTGACCATTTCCAAGAGAGTTCTATTTCTTCTTTCCGCTACACCATTTTGTTGAGGGGTTCCTGGTGCAGTCCACTGGGACGTAATCCCGTTATCTGACAAGTACTGCAAGAACTTGTTACTGAGGTATTCTCCACCACGATCTGATCGTAGTGTCTTGATAGTCTTACCTAGCTTCTTTTCTACCTCAGTCCTAAACTCTTTGAATTTCTCAAAGCATTCAGACTTATGGCGAAGCAAATAGACATATCCGAATCTTGAGTAATCGTCAATGAATGTGGCGAAATACTCATAACCTCCACGAGCTTGCATAGACATTGGTCCACATAAGTCAGAGTGGATCAATTCCAACACATTCTCTGCTCGAGACTGACTTGCCTTGAAAGGCCTGGTCGTCATCTTTCCTTCTATACAGGACTCACAGATTTGATGCGGTACCAATTGGAAAGAATCTAAGAGCCCATCGCATGCTAATCTTTTGATCCTCTTTAGATTGATGTGACCTAGTCTCAAGTGCCAGAGATATGTTTGATCCTCATCGGAAGAAAACTTTCTCTTTAAATGATTATTATTATTGGATGAGTTTGCAACATTCACGGAAGATTTATGCATACAATCAATGATATAGAGAGAGTCAATCAGTTTGCCACGACAGATAACACCGTTATTACCAATGATAGAAACTCCACTATCAAAAATAACTGAATATCCATCACAAAATAACTTGGAAACTGAAATTAAGTTCCGCCGAAAAACCGGCACATATAAAACATCTCTCAAAATCAGAACATTGTTTTCAAAGCATAAAGTAAAATCTCCAATGGCTACTGCTGAGACTCGCTCTCCGCTGCCCATTGAGATGGTAATCTCGTCATGCCTCAGCTGCCTTGTCGGCCTGAACCCCTGCAAAGTATAACAAACATGATCAGTAGCTCCAGTATCCACTACCCAAGAATGGGTAGAAACCGATGCTAAACATGTTTCCGTTATAAATGCACATGACATACCTTGTTTACCCGTGCTAGGCACTAGACAATCTACTTCACTTCGCTTGCATTTGCATGGCCTGATGACACCTTCTGCTAAATCAGCTTTATCTAACCTTTTAAGCATTTCATTTGCTTCAGCAACTGTCTTGTCAAAAGATGACAAAGTTGGAGCAAATTCTAATGCCCTAAGATGAGAATCCTCTCGCATCAGGAGTAAGAGTAACTCAGGAAGAGTGAACTCGCGCCTGGTACCGAGGGACTTGATGAAATCATCATAAGAATCAGAGAGAGAGTGCAGGACAATCAATATTTCTGCCCGCTTACTGACTTGTCCACCTCTCATTCTGTACTTTCTCATAATTCTCATCATACTGATAAAGTGTAGAAGCAGCGAACTCCCATCAGTCATTCTCTTGCAAATTAGGTCCTCTACAAGATTGTAACTAACAGTTCGTCTCACCTTCCCATAAAACTTCACAAGGTCCCTCCATATCTCAACAGTAGATCCGAACTTCTTGTACTTGAGCTTTAATTCTCTAGACAGACTCTTCATGATGAGTTTGCGGGCAAACCCATCAGAAGCTACCCATATGTCATAGAATTCTCGCTCATAACCAGTACAGTTCCAATAATTAGGAGTCAGAGGATCCATGTAAAGAATATGGGCATGTTTTGCAGTGTAGAGTATTTCCATGAAGCATAACTTCCACTCAGGAAAATTCGGACCAGTTAAAGGGTTTGTTATTAAGAGGTTGACAACGTGAGCAATAGACATGTCTGAAAACAATAAATTAAAACCAGAAATTAAAACATAGTCGCAAACTATTGAAACAATTAAATATTGAAACCTTATGATAAAGCAATATTAATGTTTCCTCCAATTTGCCTAAGTATTACTATTGCAAGCCACACATGTGGACGTTTACAACAAAACACTTAACCAGGCTGCATCTTTCAATTCCAGTCCTTTAATTCCAATCCATGCCCGGGTTCCTTAGACAAATGGAATTAATAATTGGAGACTAACTTAAGACCATATTATCCTACTGAGCAGGGACTTCACATATGAGTTATACTCTGGACAATATCTAAGCTAGGTTACCACCAAAGCCAACCCTCCCATACAAGGATCTATTAGAACACACCCGATCCCTATAATAAGGTTGTCTCATTTAATTCAATCCCTAGAGAACTTATGAAAATTCAATACGCAAGCTACACATGTAGACGTTTACGCATGAACTCCCACTTCTCATACGAAATAAATGTTTGTTTTAAGAAATCCTATATGTTAGAACTTAAGAATAATAAATTAACTAAGCTACACATGTAGACGTTTACCTAATAAATTATCCACTTCCAATAAAGGATCGCTTTGTGGAGGTCTTATTAAATTATGAGCTTAGTAATTTTAGTTCATAAGGTTCAATTGCACAGATTATTTTATGTAGCCATAATTATAACAGTGCTAAAATTCTATCATGCTCGGCATGAACCCCGAATTTATAGTTATAATTAATTACATTAAATAAATCACATAGCATGCTTTAAAGCTGTAAATAAAAGCAGTAAACGTGCTCCTATTATCTACAACATGCTTGTATGCTGCGCAATTAATTTAAACACGTATATCATGCGAATACAAATAATAAAGCAAATAAAAAATGTCCTCGTGGCCCCATGATACGAAATAAAAAATTAATTCTAACTATTACAAGTTGGAATTAACAATACAGATCTTCGACTGGGCTCCCACTACTTGGACTGAGATCTGAATTTATTTTCCGAATTTGGGCCTCCAAGATTTGATTTATCGGAAAATCGGACAACTGGGCTAGTTAACCAAATCGCGGACCTAGGCACACATTGCAAGCCCAATAGTCCGCGAGAACTTAGCCCGACGAGCTACCACCGGCAAACCACCGCCGCCGGCGACTCGCTGCCGCCGTGAGGACTCTCGGAGTCGTGCAACAGCCATGCACGTACGTGCATGGTTGTAGCCCGCGATCCGCCTCCTCCGGCCGTTGCTCGTTTTGCATGCCGCCGCCCCGTCTTGCCCCGACCGTCGCCCGAACCGCCGTTCACTCTTCTTCTCCTTTATCGGCCTCCGTGACTAACCGGAATTGCGCAAGATTGGAATCGGAGGCTCACGCGAACCACACGAAAACCTAGGGTTTTTGCGTCCGACTCACGTCCAAACCACCGTCACCGTCCATCCTGCGATCCGGGACCGAGCCACCGCCGCCACCACCTTGCCCCCCAGCCGACGTCGACCGAGGGAGGAGGGCCCGCCACCGGCGAGCGCGCAGGGGCGCGAGCCTGCCGCGCGCGTGTGCGCGAACCCTAGGGTTCCACCGCGATCGCGCGCGCTCGCCCCCTTCACCGCGCACCGCCGCTGCTTGGCCGGCCGCCGTCCTCTCCCTCATGCCGCCGGTGCCTGGACCTGGGCCCAGCGCGCCGGCCGTTGGCTGCGCGGCCAGCTGCTCGCGTGCATGCGCGCGCGGTGCGCGCGAAACCCTAAGGTTTCAGCGCCGCCGCCGCCGTGCCTCGCCGCCGCTGTGCGCCGCGCGCCGGTCTGCCGTGCCCTGCCATCGATCACCGTGCATGGTGCCTAGCCATGCCGGCACCGTCGTGTGTTATTGCGCGGTCCTTCGTTCTTCGTGTTCTTTGTTCTTCGTTTTACAGATTTAATTTTGAAATAAAATTACATTGAATAATTCTAATTACAATATAAAATCTAAATCTAACCACGGATTTATCTCGTGGGTGAAAAACAAATCCATATAAATGGGCGGATTAACCCGAGGAACCACGAGGACGAAAAACGTACAATCAATCCATAACCATCAATTGCATGCAATCAATAATAATAATCATGCATGTTCATAGGCAATATTATTTTTCCGATAGAGCCAATTAATTAAACCTGGCTCTGATACCAATTGAAGGGATTCGTGAACTGAATCACGGAGTCCGTTTGCCAATGATCGTTAATTGGAATATCAAAAATAAATTACTATGCCTATGAACAATCCTAGCATGATCCTATATTATTATTCATAAGAAGGTTTATGCGGAATACCTGGATCGATGATCTCTGAAGAACGCGTGCGCGGAGACGCCCTTTGATCTTTCCCACGCACAATGATTTAATTTCCTAACAGATTGAGGAAATAAATCTATGAAAATAATAAAGTTATTTTCGAAAATAAAGAGGAGATCTTCTGATCTGTATCCCAACTCGATCTGAAAATCTGGTGAAGATTGTCTATCAGATCCCTTGCCCGGTTGAGAAGCAGAATTTCCTCGTTCTCAGATCTTAGTCGATCACCACAGCTCCCAAATACTGGTTTGTTGTGTGCAACTTATGATCTTGTGTGGTGTAGGTGTGTTGAGATCTGAGGAACTGAGGCCTATTTATAGGAAATTCTAGACTCCTATTGGGCTTGAGTTATCATGGGCCAGACCA
>JAPKLW010000345.1:246141-265577 GCA_026898455.1 Plectranthus barbatus | reverse complement strand
AGTTTAACGGGTGAGTCATCAATTAAATTAACACCGTTACTAACAGAGGATAGATTTCCCTAACGAAATAAAACTTGGGGATATAATTCCCTAACTGCAAAACTTGGGGATATATTTCCCTAATTTGTGATAGATGAGGATATAATTCCCTATTTTCCCAATAAACATAAATGATGTAAACTGATTCACTAATAATAAAGAGAGCACACTCGGGTCATGGAATACAATTCACTTCTACTTTCTCATATGCTAGAGCTTCTGTCTCGCATGCAACTGAACCTTAGAACTTTTCTTAATCTGCCTAGCAAACTGTCGTCCCACTAGATCTACACTGTCCTACAGGGTTTCATATGTCTATGCCTACCACGATATTCAAGTGATGATACCCAGTAAATCCAGTCCTCTCAAGTTGTATCATCTCATATATCTATGCGATAAATACAATTGTCTAAGATATTCTCGGCCTATTTCTCCTTTCGATTTCCATAGGTGAAATGTTTCTATCCACTGTCGTGCTCAAGAAACCAATATAAACAAGATCAAAGACAAGTTCAGTCATACAAAGCATAGTTCTAACATATAATCAAGCAACATCGAATTGTTCCACAACCCAAGTGCTAAATGGAGTTAGCTCATACTTGCAAAAGAAATAAAAGGAGATGCAAGATCATTCATTCATCATCAAAATACAAATCGAAAATCTAAAACCAAACTATCGACGATGATCCTTCTCGCTCCAATGACTTCTTCTCCAAGCTGGTTCTCCAATTGCCTTCTACTATCTCCTTTCGTGTGTTCTCTGAAAATTATTATTTTTCGATCCCCTCCAAAAAGTGTTTTTTCATTGTTGATATTTTTGCACCATTCTTCCAAAACCGTCGATCTCTCTTCTCTCCTCCAAGATGCTTCCACGTGTGAAGATGTCATTGTTCTGTCCAGACAAGAATTCGGCCTCCGTTGCGACACATGTCCTCCCAGCAGACAAGATCAAAAAGGACCTTTATCTTTGTCTTCAAATGGTCCCGGAGAGAGAAAATCCTCTTTCTTCTATCCATGCATCTCCCATGCTCAAGCATAACTTCTAACCAACATGCGGCAGGAAAGCTCTAGCATTCCGAACCTGATCAAAACTTCACCAAAAGCTTGCAAAAACTAATTAATACTTGCATAAGTTAAAATATCATGATCTATTTACAAAGATGCAAAAACAAACAAAAAGGACTTTGATTACTAGGTATCTTATTCAAAACAACATCTAAAGTTCATAAGAAGAGATCAAAAGATAACTCTTTATGGGAGTTATCAATCCTCAAGGAGAAAATAGACAGGGGAGAAGACTAGTTGCCAACGGACAATATGCTAGTTACAAGAAAATGTCAACCTCCAGTGGATACAAAGCGACCAAGGTATCTAAAGGGAAAGAGAAATGTTTATCCCAATGACCTAGTGTCTGAGGAAGAAGATCATGATGAAGGGGAGTTCATTCCTCAGTCAGCTGTTTCTTTAACAGAGGAAGAAATTGAAGAGGAGAGGAGAAAGGCTGAGACAGAAGCCTTATTTCAGGAGATGGAGAACCTGCCAAATCTTACCAAGTAAGATCGAGTGGTTAAGCCACCCACAAAGAAAAGGACTCCAGTCAAGCCACCACCGAAGCAGAATCAAAAGGGTGATACTACTATGGGGGAAGTTGCAAGGAAGGGCAGGGATGATGCCTTCTAAGGTTCAATTATTCCAGTTCAAATGCCAACCATTATTCCAACTGCTAGGATGCCTACTGTCGTTCCAACTCCCGACACCTCCACTGTTGAACAAACAAAGAGGCCTGCAAAAAGGAGACTACTTATTGTCGCTGAAAAGGAAGCACGACAGAAGGCCAGACAGGAGAAGGAAATGAAGAGGCTGCAAGAACTAAAAGAATTCGAGAAAAAATGTTGGAAATCATCTTATAGCAGCGTGATTCAAATTGTGAACATATCAAAGCTCCTGCTGAAGAGTATGCTACAAAGAAGAGACAAGAGATGGGGTGGCAACTAAGCAAGCTATGATGAAAGAAATGGTTACTGAGTCTTTAGTGTAGAAGGAACCGATTGCTGAGACAGACGTTGAAATAGGAAAGAAGGTTGCTGAGAATATTGTGGAGACAGACCCCAATGCTAAGAAGGAGCCAACTGCCACAATCAAAGATAAAGGCAAAGGAAAAATGATAGCTGAGCAAGAAGAAGAACTGGTCAACCCCGATGCTATTTTAGACAAGGATTTTTAGAAAATGTTATCTTTTGGAGCTTTTAATGACCTTACTGACGTACCGACAATTGGAAGAGGAGGTGTTATAGGAGGACTGAATCCCGCACAAGGTGAAGGGAGTAGTGTTCCTCAGGTTGCAATACACACTACTGTGAAAAGAGGTAGTAGTGGTGCAGTGATTGCTGGAGAAGAGCAAGTTGTACAGGATGCTGAAACTACTAAGCAGCCTACTATGCAAGGAGGAGGTAGCACTGCTGAGAATGCTGAGGACAGTGCTAGGCAAACCACTGCACAAGGAGATAGTGGTTCTGCTCAGAATGCTGAAAAGGATGGTGAAGGTGTTGATAAGTAGGTTGTTGCGCAGGGGGAAAGCAAAGCATCTGAGAAAGATGTTGCTGAAGAGCATGCTACCAAGAAAGGTGAAGATGGTATTGCTAAATGCTCTAAGAATGAGCAAGTGAAGGAGAACGTGATTGTTGAAGATCAGAATGTGGTTGCTGAGCAAGTTGTCTCGCAAGGTGGAGACAATGTTGCTGATATTTCTGGAGGTGAGACCAATCAAGCAGCAGAGCGAGAGGCTGCTGAGTCTAAGAAGAAAGATGCTGAGACAATGGTTGCTAAGAAGTTGGAGGATGCCAAGAAAGATGAAGCATCCAAGATCAAAGCAAATGTTGAGTATGATCATCACATTTTTATTTGCATTTATTCTAGTATTCTTGGTATTGTCATGTCTGAAGATCTGCAGGCTTCGTTAGCAAGCTTAGGGCAATCACTGGGAATAGTTGTTGAATCTCAAGAACGGGCGACCACCCCAAAAAAACTGGCAGAAGACCTGAAGAAGCAGGTGAATGAAATAAATGAGAAGTACTTGCGAGCCCTAAGACTTGATCTTTATAAAGTCCCAGGATGGGCCAATGTTGTAGATTCTTCAAAACATCTCAAGGATACCATCAATTCCCTATGGCAAAGGCATGATGCTCCACCCTCCCTTGAAGAATCTAGCAAATCCTTGGACACTCTTCCAAGTGACAGTAATCGAGAAGACATGGACATGTTCGCTGAATTAGAGGTTGAGCAAACCAGGGTGGTTGCTGAGGACAAGGGAAAACAAAAGCAAGTTTAAGTGGAAGATGCACTAAGGGTGCCACTAGCTGGAGAACCACACTGTCAATTCAGAGCACGACGTATTGCTCAGTGGTGCCCACCAGTGACCGAGGCCGATCAAGATAATGCTGATCTTATTCTCTGGGCAAATGACATTGCGATATACATTAAAGCCCGATTGTCCCAGTAGTTTGCTACCACTTATGCGGGAGAATTTCCAGCCGAATCTTATGATGTTAACATTGATGATGAATCTGATGATATTATGTTTTATAAGAAGGAATTTCTGAGGTGGAGGAGCTTTGATTTTGCTACCCGTAAGCTTAATTATGAAAACCGATCTATTCTGATGGCTCTCTTGGGTTTAAACCACTGGAGAAGTGAAGAAGATTTGGCCAATGACTGGATGGACCAGACATCCAAGAGGCAATATACCAAATTGGCAGGTGCTGGAGAGGATAAGGAAAATCAAGGCATATAGGGTTGCGAGTAGAGATCGTTCTCTACCACAGTCTGAATATGCTTCGCCTGTTGAAGCCTCTACTTTTGGAACTGTGATAAAATCTCATGCAATGAGGAAGCAGGCTGCTGCAGCTGTTGAATTGCTGGCCAAGTTGGCAAGAGAGGAGGAAGAGAAGAAGAAAGCTGAGGAGGAAAGGAGGTTGGAGGAATACAGAGCTGAACTTCTAGATGTTGTAGCAGGTATTCCGAAGAGGATGATTTTTTATGTACCCGAACCACCATCTCATGTTCCCAACATTGAGGAGATTGATGATATGGAAGTAGTGGATGAAGTGTCTGCTGAACAATCTACCGAGGAGCCTCGACCTTTTGAGACGTCTGCTGAAGAGCCAATAGCCATGGCAATAACTGCTGAAAATCAACCCCCTTCCTCCAGCCATGTCGTTGTTTCTGCTGATCAATCCCCTGTCTTATATGTTGAGCCCGTGAGCTCCAGTACCTTCCACAGAGATATTCAAGCTTATCTAGATGTAGCTGTTGAATCCAAGGTGGAGAAGGCTATGGAGAAAGCAATGGAAGAGTTGCGCCAAACATTGAAAGAAGATTTTGTATCTTTCTCCTCGGACCTTTTAGTTGCGATCAAAGAGGGGGAAGATAGAAGAATGGCTGAAGAAGCTGAAAGGCGCAAAGAAGAAGAAGAAAGACTTATTCGCCTGGAAGCTCGTAGGAAGCAGGAGGAAGAATTCATGTGACAAGAAGAAGAAGAAGAAGAAGAAGAAGAGAAGGAAGAGAGGAGGAAGAAAGAAGAATGAGAGAGGATTAAAAGGGAGGAGCGCGATGCTTTGGTGGATAGATTCATGAAGATCACTGCTCAATCTATCAGCAATCTCACTAAGACCACTGGCTCTCCAAGTTCGAAGAATGTTGATTCAAATTCCTCCGCAACAAAGCAGTAATTCTTCCTATCTTTGAAATTTTTTAAAAAAAATTTGTTGGGTTTTGTTTCTTGCAGTCCACTTTTGAAATCATAATGGAAACTCACCTAGATTGATGACAACAACTCATAGTCCAATTCTGATTTTGTTTGCTTAGCTGAACTTACACATTTTGTGCAATAAGAAAATTGCATGTGCATTGATGAGTATGTGTGTGTGTGTTTGATCTCGTATTTCTCTGATCTTACTATGTGAATGTTGTTTATTCTTATTTGCTTGATGAATTTACAGCACTTTAAAAGCCATTCACTTGTGCTAAATTACTTATCGAGCAATACCCTTCTTATTTTGAAGGGGAACTTTTTCGAACACTGTTGAGTCTAAGGGAATCGACACACTGAGTTAGATTGCTAGACATACTTTGTAAACTCAAGAGTCTTATTTCCCATGATTAGTAAATTAGATTTAGGGTTTTGATTGCACCAAAAAGAGGGAAATTGTTGGGAATATTATACCCCTTTAGATCTTATTGTTACTTGTATTGGTTTTGGTGCATCAAAGCTAGATTATCTAGTCTCTAGAAACATAGAAATATATTGAAATTGTAAAAGTCCTGTATAGGATAATTATGATCGAGTTGTAATAGAGTTTGAAAAGATCGCTAGAATTTGCTAAAGGAGTCAGCAAAGTGCAAGAAGGTTACTGGAAGATCCAGCAAAGTACGCAAAGATTGCTAAGGACGCCAGCAAACAATGAGGCTAAAGATACTAGCAAACACTTGAAGACTGCTGAGGACACTCAGCAAATAACCATGTTGTTGAAGGAATGTAACAGACAGAATGTTGGATCTCAGCAACATTGCTAAGATCTCAGCAGACGAGTAGCAAACTCAGTAGAGCATTCCGATACCAACCAACAAACATCTGAAGCAGTCAAATAAGCCGATCTTCAATTTCAAGAGTTAAAGAAATCTCCTCAATCGAAAAGCTGATTTATCAAGAGATAAAAAGGGGATTTCCAGAATTAACTAAAAGATTCATTCTGACAAGTTGGCTTAATAAGGAAAGAGTCAATCAAACGACGAGAGACTTAAAACCTCTCTGTACGTTTCAAAAAAGGAAGAAAAAGGATTGGCGGATCGTCAACCAGTCTCTAACGGACAAAAGATTCAAATATTGATGTTTGAGTCATTGTCTATAAATACAAAAGGATTCGCAGATGAGAGAGAGTTCGACAATCATGCAAAAATAAACATTCACTCTGTTAAATTCAATACCGATCAAACACCGATCAAGGCTTTGCAAAAGCTACCCGTGTTCATCACAAGACCTTGGAAGCTTGCTCCTAAGGTTAACTTGGAGTTCTTTTTTTCTGAGAAAGAACTTAGCAGTCATCTTGATCTACAAAATTGACTATTACGGGCAACTACAGTGAAGTGAAGAAGTTCAAGGAAGAACTATAAAAATCCTAATTCCATCATCCAAGGAGGTTGCGAGGTGTGTCCTCACTCTGAGAGTGTTGTGAAGATTAATATCAAAGGTGCTTGAATGTGCGCTGTGACCAGACAGAGGAGCTGCTTACAGTTAGAGATTAAGCTCAACCTGTTGTATTCAATCTTAGTGAATTCATGTCAGCAAACTGTAGAGTGGACGTAGAACAATTGTTTGAACCACTATAACCATTTTGCTTTTTACTTTTTCATTGTTTTATTTATTTAAAACCTAGCATTCCAAGTGTTGGTGTATAATCTGCAATAAACCTAAGTGCTTCACGAGCTTAAAAACATATTTTATAAAGTTTTGGTAAGTCGAGACCTCAGCAAGATAAGTGCAAGATCTTTAATATTCAGCTGCATTAATCATTACTCTTATCGGGGACCAACATTGTGTATTTGCATTATATTGGCTGGTTCAGTTACATTATGTTTAATGAGCTACCAACTTTTTGTAGAATAATAGATTTTTTTTCCAGATATAAGTTGCATTATATATGCTTGTAAATATGCATTATCTATGTCTGTATAGTTGTAGTACCTTATTTTCACTACGATTATCTTATTGAAACATATGCAATAGTGATTTCTTTTGAAAGATAATTAAATTATCTTTAATTTGATATACGATACAAGAAGAAATAATTTAAATTGAATGAGGCATGATTATTTAAAGTTTTATAAAGAAATTAGATGAGAGAGAATATATAAAAGAAAATCATGTGTGCTGAAAGAGAAGAAGGATTAAAAGCAAAGATATTGATAATCAATTAAAGAGAAGGAGGATTAAAAGCGAAGATATGAGCAACATCCAACTAGGTAAATCCTTTTGAAGAGGAGAGGGGGGGGGGGGGTGATGCGAATCAAGGTGGTCCAAAATTGAAGAATTTAATTAAGTCATTTGAACTTAATTAAATTATTGAAGGGTCCAAAAATTGAAGAATTTAAATAAGTCATCTGGACTTAATTAAATTATTGAAGTTCTGATTTATGAGAAATAAAGATATATCAAGATATTGTTGAAGAAATGAGAAGATTTGATTTGTCCTGATATATCTTGGATATTTCTTAGATTTGATTTTTAACAAGATTTGATTTCTAGATTTATTAGAATTTCATTTGATTTCCTAGTTTGGTTAGGATTAGATTTGATTTTCTCCCAATAAGTAGGGCTTTATATTTTCATTGTAATTCAATTTTCAGTTTAACAATATTCGTGAGTTTAATTATCCAATTATCTGAAAGCTCAAGAATTTATGTAGATTAACTTGAAATTCGTATTGACTTATCAATCAGACATGCACATCCAATTGTGATGTCTTTGACAGTTCTGCGTCATTAGTTGTTCAGCTTCATGGGGCGCAAATGAGATTCGTCTGGAATACGTCATTTGAAAGGTAGAATTAGGTTGCTGAACTTCCATTCTTTCATCGTTCCCATTTCCAGTTCCATTCGAGTAATTTTTGCATTGTGTCAACTCTTGTTCCTGGGCTACGATCGTTACTCATCCACGAGGATTGTACCGAAATTGCAACACCCAACGAGCACTATGCAAAGATTCCAATAAGTAAAATGAGACTCTCAGTATTTTCCACTGCACTTGATGACATCTATTTCCTAAATACCTCAAAAAATGCATTGTTCCATTTTGGCTGCAACAAAACAACATTGAAACTTTTAACAAATAATTGATCATAATTCATAGATAGGAATGAATGAAAGAAACAAGAGGTTTATTCATTTTTCAAGAATCCAGCTCCAAATGCTCTTGTAACCTTCAAGGGGCCTTTCACTCTAGCTATCATTGATGATTGCAGCAGAATCATCCATATGTGTGTTTCGTATGCTTCTCATCTACTGTAACCACTAGAATGTAGGACATGAACATCAAATTTATCCACTGGAAAGAGTTATTATCACCAAGAGTAGTCCAAAAGGTTATAACTTCTAAAGGCATGAGGTTATTAGTCCTCAGCCAACAAGACATTAATAAATTCAAAATCTTACGTAACACTCTCCTGTAGGTGTGTCATACCTAAATATGGTGTATAGAAATCCATTAGGCTTCCATATTCTTGCATCAAACATCATGTCTTACCTTTACATTTGGCTGCTATCAAATTGTTGCTATTATGTCTTGTACATTAGCCCATCTCTCGACTCTCTTGCTCTGGATGCCCGAATTCAAACTTTCCCATCTATGCAGTCAATGATGAAGTGGCTCTCATTCGCAGGATTACACTAACCACATGTTACTGGATACATACAACAAAAAGAAACAATTAGTAAGAGGTGGTGTTGCAACAGTTAGATGAAAAAGAGTCCTCCTCACTATAGTCGTTGTGATGTAAAACTCCTAGACATTTATTAGAGTCAGCTTACCATTACCGGGTGATTTTATCTGTGGACGACGACTGAAGATGCTGCAACGTAAAATCTCATTCAGATACAGACAAGTTTAACAGAATATGAAGAGTAAACAATAAAGTTGTTTTGCAAAGAGTAAACAATAAACAAACAAGATTAGGGTTTAGCGATGGCTCAAAGAACGCTAAAGACTTCCGCACTGGTGTCGCCCTGTGCACACGAGCCGCCTTCCTCGGCCATGGCAATACGCTCTGGGAGCTTGGCCACTACTTGCAAGATGGTTACAGTGTGAAGCTAAACATCACTAAGGCGCGACGATTCCACTTGCAAGCAAATGCACTTGAACTAGAGATTGTCCAAGCGGCAAATCCATCAGCCATCGTGCATTGGTTGTGGCTTAAGGTCGGGTGGCACCGACAAGTGCTCAAGCGGAGGTTAGGCGGAGGCATGGCTGAGAGATTGGATTTGGGGGATGGGGCGTAAATTGTGATAGGTTAGGGTAAGAAATGAAGAAAGTGTATTAAATTATTAATGTCATGTCTCATTTTTTTTAAATTGTAAAATTATAATAATTTTTTTTTAATATCATGTCTCATCTGTATTGTTTTTAGTTACCAGGTATTATTATTTTTTTAAATAGCAATTCTATGATATTTTTTAAAATATCACGTCTCATATAATTTGTGTACTTAATTTATTTTGAAACCCAACAGCTACCATTTATTGGAGTATAACTTAATAGAAATGTTAACCAACTTGAATTGATAAGAGTTTTTTTAACAACTCATCCAGTGTTAGTTGATGATATGTACGTAAAATGACCTATATTTTGATGTTTGTGCATGCATGTTTGCGTTCATTTTAGTCTCATATCATATGATTTTGTCTTCTTTTTGTTGTGTTTTCATGTTTTGTGTGTTTCGGATGGTGTAGGTTAGGTTTTGGGCATAATTCATTATTTTTGGCTTAGTTTAGGAAGAAAATCGCCAAATCCTGAAAATCCTTGGAGATCCAGAGCCGGATCGACCGATCCATATTTGGACCAATCAAGAGCCAGACAGACCGATCCTGGCAGTTCAGAGGCGAACTCCAGTCGATCCTGCAGATTTCGATCGATCCTGGCTGTTCAGAGGCAAATTCCGATCGATACTACAGATTCCAGTCGATCCGTGCTGTTCAGAGGAATATTCCAGTAGATCATGATCCATCTCGGGCGATCCAAAACATGTTGTTTGATGGTTTTTCAGTTTTAAGCCATCCCGGATGAACCGATCTCATCCCGGGCGATCCGGGGCTCTGCCAACTAATTATAAAAAGGGGGAAACTCACATTTTTTAGGAGAACTTCAACTTTTTGTCAAATCTACATGAAAATATCCTAAATCCTCTCGAGGATTCCCTCTACCATTCCCTTCCAAACCTCACCAAAGGTATCAAGGAGCTAATCCATCATCCTTGGAGAAGAATTGAAGATCCAAGGGGGTAGATCAAGATCAAAGTGCTCAATTAGGAGAAGAAATTCATCTAAACATATCTCTTGTAATGTTTTGCTTTCAAATGGATATTGTAATATTGAACAAGATAGGTTTGGGATTCTAAACTTCCTTGGATGTTGATTTGGATTAAGGTGTGAGAAAATTAGATTGAATTATGCATGTTTACTTCCTATTAGAGACTGAATCGCACTAGAGCTTGTTCATATGCACCTAGGTGTAGGAAATAGCAAATCTCAGTGTTAATTGACACGAATATTGCAGCCAACTCGCGGATAGGAGTGTCGCAAATAGTGTGAATTCTTGTGTTCCTTGATCAAATCCCTGTGCGGAGGAAGGGCATAGGATAATGACTTACGAGCTTTTTGGAGTGAATTAAGAGCCGATAACGTACCGGTTTGAGGTTTTTTGTTTCATCTACGTTCAACTCGTCGTGATAGGGGGTTCGCTAGTGTAGGGTAATAGTCCATCCATTGAAGGGATTCGTGAACTGAATCACGAAGTCCGTTTACCAAGGATCGTTAATTGGAATATCAAAAATAAATTGCTATGCCTATGATTATTCCTAGCATGCTCCTATTGATTATGCATAAGGGGGTTTTTGCGGAATACCTGGATTGTAGAAGCTTGAAGAACGAGTGCGCAGAGATTTGATCTTGATCTCTTTTCCCGCGCACAAAGATTAATTCCTAACAGATTGAGGAATTAAATCTATGAAAATAAGTATATAATTTTTTAAAACAAGAAGGAGAGAGAAGAAAGAAGATAATCCTCCTGATCTGTATCCAAACTCAATTCGAATATCTGGTGAAAATTCCCTTCGAATTCCTTGCCCGGTTGAGAAGCAAAATTTCCTCCTCGTTTCTCAGATCTAGTCGATCACCACAACTCCCAAATACTGGTTTGCTGTGTGCAACATATGATCTTGTGGTGTGCTGTGATTTGAGAACCTGAGGCCTATTTATAGGAAAATAATGGACTTCTATTAGGCCTGAGTTTCATGGGCCAGACCAGGGACCAGAGTGCAAATAGCAAATAACGCCTATCAATTAATTAATTCCCATATTCAACCCAGAATATAATTAATTAATTAATATTTGTTCATTCCACCAGAGAATCAATATTGTCCTACCTATTTGCTATCACGTTTTGAGGTACGGGTTGCATGGGCTCGGTTTATCCGCACATTTAAGGTTACAGACATTCGTTAATTAATTTAAGCTCTGACAAGCTATTTAATTAATTAACATCTTATATTCCTGAGTCAATCCACTCAAACCTTTTCACTTATGCTAGAATTTAATCAGCCTGCAGAACTTTAGCATAACGAACCTTTTGAGCTGCTCAGGGAAGGTCACCATCCTATACTGGATATGGTTACCTAGTTCCAGTACCAGACAGTCATATACAAACTGCTATCAGCCAAGATACAGATATATTAGCTCAACTAGAGCCTTTCACTTCAACTCAAAGTGATACACAATCTATTTCTGTACCTTTATATAGGCTTAGGATCTCATCAAACCATAGAGATCTAGATTCTTTTAATGTCAGATAAAAGAATCGATCTCGACTAAGGTCCTTATCAAAGTGTGCCCCACACCAGCATACCAAGCCATCCTAGATATGATGTTTATTACCGCGTATGCTGCAGCCTACACCGACAGTTTATCCTGGAACTGTCTCAGCTGTGATGACCATTTATATCTCGCTAGGTCAAACAATCCATACGATCTTCCGTGATCTAATACACACCGTATGATCTCCCTATCAATGAGATAAGAGGATAATTGCATTTGCGACACATGTTTGTTAATTCCGACATGAGATGAACATACAACATTTATGATTCCCAGTATATTAACCAATCGACCTTGTACATAATATACCAATCATAATGCTTTCAGTATATAAATCCATCAATCTCCCACTTATACTCAAAGCATAATACAGGTGATTTCCAGAGTATAATGCATCCAAACTAATCTAGCTATTACATCAATCATTCTACGTGGTTCGCTTTGCCCTCAGCCCAAGGTTACGTACATGCATCTCATAGACCTTCTGAGGTAGAGCTTTTGTGAATGGATCCGCTAGATTATTCTTTGTATCAAACTTTTCTATCAGTACATCACACCTTGCTACGATTTCTCATATAATATGGTACTTCTTCTCAATGTGTTTTGTTGCTCTGTGAGTTCGTGGTTCCTTTGAACTAGCCACAGCTCCCGAATTATCACAATATACCGTGATAGTCTTGGGCTGCTTAGGAATCACGTCCAACTCCAGAAGGAAGTTTCGAAACCATACTACTTCTTTTGAAGCTTCAGAAGCTGCCACATATTCTGCTTCCATGGAGGAGTCAGCAATGCACTTCTGCTTTGCACTCCTCCATGATATGGCCCCACCTCCCAATGTAAACACATAGCCATAGGTGGACTTCTTTTCATCTCAGTCTGCCTGGAAATCCGAATCAGTATAACCCACAGGGCACAACTCCTCACACTAATAGACGAGATAATAGTCTATAGTCCTTTTCAAGTATTTGAGTATGTGCTTTTCCGCGGTCGAATGCGCCTGTCCAGGGTTAGACTAGTATCTTGCTACCATGCCTACAGCAAAGCAGATATCTGGCCTCGTGCATATCATTGCATACATGAGACTTCCCATGGCCAATGCATACGACACGTTGCTCATCTCATCTTTCTCCTTTTGTGTCATCAGACACTGATCCTTGGAAAGATGTATGTCATGTCTAAAGGGTAACATACCTTTTTTGGCAGTTTGCATGCTGAAACAGGCACTCACAGTATCCACATATGACCCTTGAGACAAGGTCAGCTTCCTCTTATTGCGCTCCCGCAATAATTTTACCCCTAGGATGTATCCTGCCTCCCCAAGGTCCTTCATATGAGACTGTTCGGATAACCACCCCTTAATGCCCGACAATACTTCCACATTGTCGCCAAATAGGAGAATATCATCTACATAAAGTGCCAGGAACACCACGCTTCCGCTGACACATAGACGGTACACGTAACTCTCGTTTGAACATTGTGAAAATCTATAGAATTTAATCACTTCAACAAAACGCAGATTCCATGACCGTGAAGCTTGCTTAAGTCCATATAGCGACTTCTTTAGCTTCCAGACCAAATGTTCTTCGCCCCTCTGCACATAACCTTCTGGTTGTTGCATATAGATGTCCCTATCTTCTTTAAGGTACCCGTTTAGAAACACGGTTTGGACATCCATCTGCCAGATCTCTAGGTTCTTATGTGCTGCTATGGCTAGGAGTATACAAATGGACTTGAGCATGGCTACCGGTGAGAAGGTCTCGTCATAGTCTACACCTTCTTTCTGACTATAACCCTTCGCCACTAGCCTTGCTTGGAAAGCTGTAATTTCACCATTCGCTCCTTTCTTTCTTTTGTATACCCATTTGCACCCTATGGCTCGATAGCTATCTGGAAAATCAGTTTTCTGGCATACATCCATAGCTGTAATGGATTCTATTTCCGAATTAATGGCGATCAACCATTTGTCTGCATCTTTATCAGATACCGCCTCGTCATATGTCCAGGGATTGGTATCATCCAGTCTGCTTTCGGGGATCAAGTCAGAAGACTCTCCCACGAACATATACCTCTCGGGTTGGTGGACAACCCTCCCACTGCGACGAGGTATCTGAGCCGTGTCAGTAGTTGGCACAGTACTCGTTGGTCCCATACCTTGCATTGATGGCAGTGTTGGTATTGCCTCACCTATCACAGGTGGATTTACCATAACACTAGGCTTTCCTGATGGAATCGCTTCCTTATCCTCAAGCTCGAGGAGGATAATTTCACTCTTGGATCTGTGGTTTCTTACATATTCATCCACCAAGAATCTTGCGTTGGAACTGACAACCACTTTCTAATTTTCAGGACAATAAAAGTAACCACCTTTTGTCTGCTTAGGATATCGTACAAACAACATCAGCTTAGACCTACTTTCTAACTTATCAGGTTCCTTTGTCAGCACATATGCTGGACACCCCAAACCCTCACTCTGTTCAAACTTGGCTTTCGCCCATACCAGAGTTCCAGAGGCATTTTAGGAATTAATTTAGAAGTTACTAAGTTAAGCAAATAGGCCGCTATCTCCAAGGCATATCCCAAAAATGAAATCGGCAAGCTTGCATAACTCATCATCGACCTGACCATTTCCAAAAGTGTCTTATTTCTTCTTTCCGCTACACCATTTTGTTGAGAGGTTTCTGGTGCAGTCCACTGGGATGTAATCCCATTATCTGACAAGTACTGCAAAAACTCGTTACTGAGGTATTCTCCACCACGATCCGATCGTAGTGTCTTGATAGTCTTACCTAGCTTTTTTTCTACCTCTGCCCTAAACTCTATGAATTTCTCAAAGTATTCAGACTCGTGGCGAAGAAAATAGACATATCCGAATCTTGACTAATCGTCAATGAATGTGGCGAAGTACTCATAAACTCCACGAGCTTGCGTGGACATTGGTCCACATAAGTCAGAATGGATCAATTCTAACACATCCTCTGCTCGAGACTGACTTTCCTTGAAATGTTTGGTCGTCATCTTTCCCTCTATACAGGATTCATAGATTTGATGCGGTACCACTTGAAAAGAATCCAAGAGCCCATCGCATGCTAATCTTTTAATCCTCTTTAGATTGATGTGACCTAGTCTCAAGTGCCAGAGATATGTTTGATCCTCATCGGAAGAAAACTTTCTCTTTAAATGATTATTATTATTGGATGAGTTTGCAACATTTACGGAAGATTTATGCATACAATCAATGATATAGAGAGAATCAATCAGTTTGCCACGACAGTTAATACCGTTATTCCCAATTATAGAAACTCCACTATAAAAAATAACTGAATATCCATCATTTAACATCTTGGAAACTTAAATTAAGTTCCGCCGGAAAACCGGCACATAAAAACATCTCTCAAAATCAAAACATTGTTTTCAAAGCATAAAGTAAAATCCCCATTGGCTACTGCTGAGACTCGCTCTCCGCTGCCCATTGAGATGGTAATTTCGTCATGCATTAGCTGCCTTGTCGACCTGAACCCCTGCAAAGTATAACAAACATGATCAGTAGCTCTAGTATCCACTACCCAAGAATGGGTAGAAACTGATGTTAAAGATGTTTCCGTTATAAATGCACATGACGTACCTTGTCTACCCGTGCTAGGCACTAGACAATTTACTTCACTTCGCTTGCGTTTGCATGGCCTGGTGATGGCTTTTGCCTTATCTTCTTGATCTATCCTTTTAAGCACTTCCTTTGCTTCAGCTACTGCCTTGTCAAAAGCTGACAAAGTTGGAGAAAACTTGAGTGCTATCATGTCAGACTCCTCTCGCAACAGGGCTCTGAGTAACTCATGTAGAGGAAACTCGCGCCTGGCACCGAGAGACTTGATGAAACCATTATAAGAATCAGATAGAGAAAGCAGGACGATGTTTATTTCTCCCCGCTTAATGATTCGTCCACTTCTCTTTCTATATTTCTTAATAATTTTCATCATACTAACGAAGTGCATAGCCATCGAACTCCCCTCAGTCATTTTCTTGCAAACCAGGTCTTTCACAAGATCATAACTGATAGTTCGTCTCACCTTCCCATATACTTTCACAAGCTCCCTCCATATCTCAACAGCATTTTGATATTTTCTGTACTTGAGCCTTAATTCTCTAGAAAGATTGTTCATGATGATCAGCTAGTAAACTCATCAGAAGCTTTCCACTTTCATAGAATTCTCGCTCATAGCCAGAACAATTCCAATACTGAGGAGATAGTGCGTCCATGTAAAGTATATAGGCATGTTTTGCAGTACAGAGTAGTTCCATCAGGCAAAATTTCCATTCAGGAAAATTCGGACCAGTTAAAGGGTTTGATGATAAGAGGTTAACAATATGAGCAGTAGACATGTCTGAAAACAATGAATTAAAGCAGAAATTAAAAACATAGTCGCAGACAATTGAAACAATTAATTATTGAAACCTTATGATAAAACAATATTAATGTTTCCTTCAATTTGTCTAAGTATTACTATTGCAAGCCACACATGTGGACTTTTACAACAAAACACTTAACCAGACCGAATCTTTCAATTCCAGTCCTTTAATTCCAATCCATGCCTGGGTTCCTTAGACAAATGGAATTAATAAATGGAGACTAACTTAAGACCATATTATCCTACTGAGCCGGGACATCACAAATGAGTTATACTCTGGATAACATCTAAGCTAGCTTACCACCAAAGTCAACCCTCCCATATAAGGATCTGCTAGGACACACCTGATCCCTTATAATAAGGTTGTCTCATTTAAATCAATCCCTAGAGAACTTATGAAAACTCTGCACGCAAGCTACACATGTAGACGTTTACGCATGAACTCTCACTTCTCACATGAATTAAATATTTGTTTTAAGAAATCCTATCTATTAGAACTTATGAATAATAAATTAAGTAAGCTACACATGTAGACATTTACCTAATAAATTACCCACTTCCAATAAAGGATCGTTTTGTGGAGGTCTTATTAAACAATCAGCTTAGTAATTTTTAAATTCATAAGGATCAATTGCAAAGATTATTTTATGTAGCCATAATTATAACATTGCTAAAATTCTATCATGTAAGGCATGAACCCCGAATTTATAGTTTATAATTTATTACATAAAATAAATCACATAGCTTGCTGTAAAGTTGTAAATAAAAGCAGTAAACGTGCTCCTATTATCTACAATGTGCTTATATGCTGCGCAATTAATTTAAACACATATATCATGCGAAGACAAATAATAAAGCAAATAAAAAATGTCCTCGTGGCCTCATGATACGCAATTAAGAAATAATTCTATCTATTACACTTTGGAATTATTTCACAAATCTTCGACTGGGCTCCCACTACTTGGAATTTGATCTGATTTTATTTTAAGAAAATTGGGCCTCCAACATTTGATCTATTAGAAAATAGGACAACTGGGTCAGTTAACCAAATCGCAGGCCGGGCATACATTGCAAGCCCGATATCCCGCAAGAACTCGGCCCGACGGGCCACCACCAGCGAACTGCCGCCGCCGACAACCTGCATCCGCCACAAGGGCTGCCGAAATCGTGCAGTATCCATGCACGCACGTTGCATGGCTGCAGCCCGCAATTCCAACTCCTCCGGCCGTTGCCTGCTTAGCATGCCGCTGCCCCGGCTTCCTCTTACCGTTGCCCGAACTACCATCGCCTTCTTCTCCTCATCGCCGACCATCCAGGCTTGCCGAAATCACACACAGGGCGCAGTGATGACGTGCACCCCGGCTGCGGCCGCAAACCCTAGGGTTTGCGCTCGCCACAGCCGTGCTGTCGACACCGCTGCCTGCCACCCCTGGAGCCTTGCCACCACCACCTGCCACCACCGACGCTGTCCAAGGGGAGCGAGCACACCACCGATGCGCGCGCACAAGGCTGTGCAGGGTCTCTGCAAGCACACGCGGAACCTAGGGTTCCGCCGTGCCGCGCGCAGCCCTCGCACCCAGGTCGTCATCACGCACCGTCTCGGCGCTGCCTCCATCCCTCGCACCGTCATCCCGGGGCCCCGCACGTTGCTAGCTGGCCGTGGCTGCGTGGCCCTTGCCGTGCGTGCGCGCGCACGCGTGGAAACCCTAGGGTTTCACACGCAGCGCCGCTGCCGTCGTGGCCCTCCTGCGCGTCGTTTATTGCCATGCTCGTGCTGCGCGCGACTGCTGTACACAGCCTGCTGCTATGCCAGCACTGTCGTGCATCATCGTGCGGTCCTTCATTCTTCGTGTTCTTCGTTCATTCTTCGTGTTCTTTGTTCTCCGTTTTACAGATTTAATCTAAAATTGAAAATTACATGGAATAACATCCTAATACAATTTTGGAATTTAAATCTAACCACAGATTTATCTCGTGAGTGAAAAACGAATCCTTATAAAAGGGCAGATTAACCCGAGAACCACGAGGAACAAAAACACATATTCATACAATACAAAAACCCATGCAATCATTCAATAATAATCATCATGCAAATCATAGGCAATATTATTTTTCCTGACAGAGCCAATTACTCAACCTGGCTCTGATACCAATTGAAGGGATTCGTGAACTGAATCATGAAGTCCGTTTGCCAAGAATCGTTAGTTGGAATATAAAAAATATATTGTTATGCCTATGATTCTTCCTAACATGCTCCTATTGATTATGCATAAGGGGGTTTTCGCGAAATACCTGGATTATAGAAGCCTCAAGAACGAGTGTGCAGAGATTTGATCTTGATCTCTTTTCCCACGCACAAAGATTAATTCCCAACAGATTGAGGAATTAAATCTAAGAAAATTAGAAAATAATTTTCGAAAACAAGAATGAGAGAGAAGAAAGAAGATAATCCTCCTAATCTGATCTTCTGATCTGTATCCCAACTCAATCTGAATATCTGGTGAAGATTCCCTTCGGATTCCTTGCCCGATTGAGAAGCAGAATTTCCTCCTCATTTCTCAGATCTAGTCGATCACCACAGCTCCCAAATACTGGTTTGTTGTGTGCAACATATGATCTTGTAGTGTGTTGTGATATGAGAACCTGATGCCTATTTATAGGAAAATACTGGACTTCTATTGGGCCTGAGTTTCATGGGCTAGACCAGGGACCAGAATGCAAATAGCAAATAAGGCCTATCAATTAAATAATTCCCATATTCAACCCAGAATATAATTACTTAATTAATATTGATTCATTCCACCAGAGAATCAATACTGCCCGACCTATTTGCTACCACGTTTTGAGGTACGGGTTGCATGGGCTCGGTTTATCCCCACATTTAAGGTTACAGACACTCGTTAATTAATTTAAGCTCTGACAAGCTAGTTAATTAATTAACTGTTGGGAAATCTGTCTAAGGTTTCCTTTCCCAGTAGCTTACTTGTTTAGATTATAGTTTTGGTGGATCAAATCCTAAGTCCTACCAGCGTCAGTTGTCTCTACATAGCTCTAGTCTTAAATGTAAAGTCCTGTTTAGGTCTTTTGAGTTGTAAGTCGCAGCTGACAAAGACTCATGCTGACAATGTTCACCAGCATGAGAAGAGCTTACCACTGGCTACTGTTCACCAGTTGGGAAAAGTCTCATCAGCAGGCGGCTGACAAAGACTCGCGCTGACACTGTTCACCAGCGGTGAGAAGTGCTTATGACTGGCTACTGTTCACCAGTTGGGAAGGGTTTCATCAGCAGGCGGCTGACAAACCTTACCATGAGAATACGTGTTCCTACTTACACTATTCACCAGCGGTGATTTCACC
>JAPKLW010000345.1:198663-225920 GCA_026898455.1 Plectranthus barbatus | reverse complement strand
GGCAAAGCTAGCCACGTAGAATGCTTGATGTAATAGCTAGATTAGTTTAGACGCGTTATACTCTGGAAAGCAAATGTATAATGCTTTGAGTATAAGTGGGAGATTGATGGATTTATATACTGAAAGCATTATGATTGGTATATTATGTACAAGGTTTATTGGTTAATATACTGGGAATCATAATTGTTGTATGTTCATCTCCTGTCTGAATTAACAAACATGTGTCGCAAACACTATTATCCTCTTATCTCGTCGATAGGGAGATCATACGGTGTGTAGAAGATCACGGAAGATCGTATGGATCGTTTGACCTAGCGAGAAATAAATAGTCATCACAGCTGAGACAGTTCCAGGATAAACTGTCGGTGTAGGCTGCAGCATATGCGGATAAGCATCTTATCTTGGATGTCTTGGTATGCTGGTGTGGGGTACACATTGATGAGGACCTAAGTCGAGATCGATTCTTTTATCTGACATTAAAAGAATCTAGATCTTTATGACTCGATGGAATCTTAAACCTATATGAGGATACAGAAGTATACATATATTGTATGTCACTTTGAGTTGTAGAAAAGGTTCTAGTTGAACCTGTTCTTCTGCAGTCTTGGGTGACATCAATCTGTGTATGACTGTCTGGTATCTGAACTAGGTAACCACATCCAGTATAGGATGGTGACATTCCCTGAACAGCTCAAAAGGTTCGTTATGCTAAAGTCCTGCAGGCTGATTAAGTTCAAGCATAAGTGAAAAGGTTTGAGTGGATTGATTCAGGAATTAAAGATGTTAATTAATTAAATAGCTTGTCAGAGCTTAAATTAATTAACGAATGTCTGTAACCTTAAATGTGGGGATAAACCGAGTCCAATGCAACCCGTTCCTCAAACGTGGTAGCAAATAGGTAGGACAGTATTGATTCTCTGGTGGCATGAATCAATATTAATTAATTAATTATATTCTGGGTTGAATATGAGAATTAATTAATTGATAGGCCTTATTTGCTATTTGCATTCTGGTCCCTGGTCTGGCCCATGATAACTCAAGCCCAATAGAAGCTAAGAATTTCCTATAAATAGGCCTCAGTACCTCAGAACTCAGAGCACCTACTTCTCATAAGATCACAAGTTGCACACAGCAAACCAGAGCATTGGGAGCTGTGGTGATCGAGTGAGTTCTTGATACGAGGAGGAAATTCTGCTTCTCAACCGAGCAAGGGATCTGATAGAATAATCTTCACCAGATTTTCAGATCAGAGTTGGGATACAGATCAGAAGATCAGATCAGGAGGATTCTTCTTCTTCTCTCTCCTCTCATTTTTCGAAAATAATTATTTATTTTCTTAAGATTAATTTCCTCAATCTGTTAGGAAATTAAATCTTGGTGCGTGGGAAAGATCAAAGGGCATCTCTACGCACGCGTTCTTCATCGTTCTTCAATCCAGGTATTCCGCATAACCTTCTTATGCATAATAATATAGGAGCATGCTAGGATTGTTCATAGGCATAGCAATTTATTTTTGATATTCCAATTAACGATCCTTGGCAAACGGACTTCGTGATTCAGTTCACGAATCCCTTCATTTTCTACTATTTTATGTAGTTTTATTGAGTTTATATATATATTATGTTCATGAGTCTATATTAGGTGGTATTATGCGTGTTTTGGTGTTTTTGTAGGGTTTTAGGCCTAAATTCAAGAGATATTCGTTCCGGAAGCAGTGACGTGTAAGAGTAGCAGTGAAGAGTTCTTCCACAAGAGGAATTCGAGCTATTGGCACATGGCAATGGATGATGCTTTGAGTTAGCTCTCCAACGCAACTGGAATCGGGTCAATCGGAGTTCGGGAGAGAAAGTTATGGCCAAAACCGTGAGACCGCGCAGGAGGGCGAAAAGCTGCGTCGACAGATGCCAACTGGCATCGTTCGACGAAGACCAAGAACTCCCGTCGATCGACGGAGATCAGCCTCGATCGACGCGAGGTTCTCTGCTGGAGTGAAAATCTGATTAAATTCGGATTTATTCATATCTTTAGCCCTAGATTTGATAGGATACACATCCACCACTATAAATAACCTAGAAAATTCAATTTTTCATATAACTTTTCAATTCCTTATCATATTTTCGTTCTACAATTTGGTTTTGAGAGTTTGGAGACTTGGGGAACACGAAACCCTTTTATTTTCTTGTTAGTTCTTTATGTTTATGCAATTTAATATGTTTTCTTTTGGATTTCTATCTACGATGAGTGGCTAGAAACCCTAGCGGGTTCTAGGGTTTGAATATTATTATGGATGCATGTTAGGATTAATTAATTAGGTTCATGATTCCTGTGTTTATTCTATAAATCTAGATTAATTCAAGGACCGAGAGGTGACGATTAATTTAGATGTCTAGCTATAAATAGAAGGACCGAGAGGTGAATATTGATAGTGGGAATAGGAATGCATGATACAATCTACACTATCCAAACAGATGTACTAGACTGTAGGAATTGAACTAATTTTCTTATCGGATTGACTAATTTGGTGTACTTTGAGACCGAGCGGAGATAGTCACTAATTAGTAATCTAGGTTATATTTGCCAAACAAGGAAATATAGCATTGTTGCAGTATTCCACCTGTTAAATTAATTGGCCCCTACATGTTATCCATAATAAGAGTTCTTCCCTAGAATCTGTTCTCCTTTAAAATGCTTTCAAAACTCCTTTAATTTTCAAGTATCGTTATCTTTATTTTCGAAGTTAAAACCCTGATTTTGAATTCCTCAAACAATGAATCTTAGGATTATAGCTAGTACATAGGATAGTTTCCCCACGCAATTCCCCTGGATCGATAACCTTAGGGTTTACAAATTTATTTGCCGCTGTTATTATAATTAATCTGTTAGAAATAGCAGTGATCACAAACCAAGACATATAGCAGATCACTATCGACCATTAGCAGAGCAGAATGTCAAAGGCTGAAGCATTATTGTCATTCTGACAAAAAGCACACACAAAGGACGAGACTTTCCCGAAGTAGCTCGGAAAGTACAGATCGAGAACAAAAAGTGACTGAACAAGTCTTATCAATCTCGGACAAAAGAGACGTTATGTCTAACGGATATGGAGATTCAAGATTTGAATCTCAACCTATAAAAGGAAGGTCCAAAAGAGACAATAACAGACTACTACTGCTTTTCTCACTTCAGACATTCACGAACACTCAAGCAAAAGATTCCTTTGACAAAGTGAACAAACAAAAAGTAGTCAGTTGAGAGCTTTGTGAAAGAATATTAAAAGCTCTCAACAACCAGAAGTGTCGCTCATTTGATTTACTGACACTCCATTGAAGATATTCTTGATTGCATTGAAGAATTCTCAATCATTGGGATTCTTTTCTTTTTAGAAAGAATCTAACAGTCGAACACCTAAAAAGGTCTAGACTCAGACGGGCACTTAGCCGTATTCAAGGAAAGTCAGGAAGTGACTATAAAACTTCCAAATCAGGCAAGGTAGGAGTTCCGAAGGTGTGCCCTTGACCCAGCCGAACCAACATCTGAGGAGTTCAGGTTATCGGAGGATAGCTGTCGAGTAGCCAGGCCGAAAGCTCACTGCCTACTTAACTGTAAAAGGCGAATCCTTGTAATCTGTATACTTACTTAGTGAATTCTTAGCGTATCGGCTAAGGAGTGGACGTAGATCTTGTTGGATCGAACCACTATAAATACTGTGTTCTTTTACTGTTACATTGCTCATAAGATTTGAAACCTAGCAATCATATTGCTAGTGTATAACTGTGAAGAAACTTAATTTATCTCCGAAGCTTAACTAACCTTGAACGGTAAAACATAAAGTGTAAGTGACGATTTATTATTCCGATTTATTATCTAACACGACGACTCTGAAAATTAAGGACCAACAAGTGGTATCAGAGCAGGAGGTTGAAAAACCGACTGCTTCTGAGTCGCTTAAGACCAGATCTGTATTTTCCTTGCACTTTTACTTGTTTCTCTATGTTTCGCTTGTCTAGCTCAGGAGACAAAATGTTGAACCATTCGCTTGGGAAGTATGACAGAGAGAACTTTACCTCATGGAAAAGCTTGCACTCATACAACTTCAGAGCATACATCCTGAGATGGCGGATGTACTGGTAAGAGGTCCTATTAAAATCATGAAAGCTAACACCTTTATCGGACATGATGTTGCTGAAGATGCTGCTGATGGAGAACCAAGGGCTCCAAGACCCCCGAGACCTGATATGGTCCCAAAACCTTTTGAGGAATACACTATCGAGGATAAAAAGAGAGCTCAACTAGAGCATGTGGCAAAGAAACTAATCCTGGATTCCCTACCGAAGCTGATGAAAGAAAAAGCGCTTGACTTTGACACCGCTAAGGAAATGTGGGAATACGTGTGCAATTCCTCTCAGGAGACAGACCAGATGAAACGCAACAAACTGCAGGTAGCTGTAGATAAATATGAATCTTTTTCAATGCTTGCAGGAGAATCCATACAAGCTATGGAGGAGCGTTTCAACACGATTATTGGGGAACTCAACAACCTTGGAAAGAAATATGATAATGGAGAAATGAATCACAAGATCATCTCCAAGCTGTATCCGAGAGATGACTGGTTTGTTAAAATGACCATTCTGAGTGAAAAAGACCTCAACAACATGACTACTTCTGAGGTATTCGCTCAACTTAAATCACATGAGTTTATAATACAACAGTAAAAAAGGAATGAAGCAGCCATAACTCAAGCATCATCTACATCCGTTGCTGGCTCTGAGGATATAGCATATTTTGCTAAAAAAGATTTCAATAAGTTCAAGTTGAAAAAGCCCTACCACAATCAAGAAAGATCCACTCCAGCAACACCAACTAAGGAGGTGCCGACAACCTCGAGCCTTCAGCCTGTCGATATAAAGATCAACGAGCTGGAAGAACAAATGAAAGGCTCCAGAAGTTGCTGATGGAAGCTAAGTCCGAGAAAGAAACCAAGGATGCTCAGCCGTCATCCTCATTTTCTCGCTCAGCAGAGCGAAAGGTTAGGACTTGCTTTGAATGTAGTTCTCCTGACCACTTGAAGCATGATTGTCCGAAAGTTAGCAAGGAAGAGAGAGAGCGACTAAAGGAAAGATTTGCGAGACGTGCTGTTAAAGCAGTCAAAAGGGCGCTCCTAACAAGAACAGAAGCACAGGACATCCCTGAAAATGATGAAGAATGTTATCTCTCTTCTGAGGAAGACGATGAGGAAGCCATGCTCGTTCTAATGGCAAATATTGAGGATGATCAGTTTGCTGATGCAGAGGAGAACCAGCATGCTGAAACGGCTCTAGCAGCCGAAGACAACGAGGTAATTTCAGTAAGCATTCCTAGTTTCGCATTCATAGAAGAGTCAGAGGAATTCACCTTAGATTCTGAGGAAGACTATCTCACGAAGCTAAATGTAGAATTCTAAAAAATGTATGAAATTAAAAATGCAATTGTTGGGGAAAACGCTTCACTAAAACTCAAAATTACGGATTTGACCGAGGAAGTCGGAAGACTGAGGTCTGAAAGTGAAGATTTTTCAAAGCTTAAGGTATAATTCTCTGAATTATTGACAAATTTTCATAATCTTGAAAAGGAGAACCTTACTCTGAAAAATAGACCCCAAGAAAGATGCATTTGCAATTACACATCCAGCAAGGCAGTACTCAATGCCATTGTTAGCCAACAGAGAAATCACAACGATTGCTCTGGTTTAGGCCTTGGATATTCGAATAGAGCAACTACATCTAAGGAGAAACCAATTCAATTTGTTTCTGCTGGATTGATAAATGCTGAAAAGGAGAAAGGACTTGTTATTGCTGAATCATCTACTGCTGAGCCAAGTGCTGAGCAAAAGAATGAACGTTCGCAGAATACGCCTGCGAAATCTCAGCAGAGGTCTCCGGCAGAGGCTGCTAAGTATTCGTCTGCTAGACCTCAGCAGAAGCCTAAGTCAGAATCTGCTAAGCATACTACTCATGGACCTCAGCAGAGGAACTTAAGAATGAATGCTATGTACAAATCTGCTAAGCCTCAGCCGAGGAACAACAGAACAAATACTAAGTATATGTCAGCTGAACCTCAGCGAAATTCGATAGCATATACTAGTTCGTATTCAGCAAAACCAAGGTATGCTGAGCGTTATGTTCTAAACGCGAGGACAGCTAAACCTACCTTTCACCACAGAATGGAGTATCGATATAATACTGAAAGGTCGATATATCATGAAAACGCACTACATAGGAGGAACACCTATGAAAGACCCGAGCCTAATTTATTCATATTTTCAAAGGCAAGGAAGGTCAAACACACTACCACACCAAGTTATAAACATGTCAAACATGTTAAGCCAAAGATTGAAGCAAGGGTAAATAGTGAAATCAAGAAGAAAATCTTGAAAGTCACTAAAATGTGGGTTCCAAAAGGAACAATGATCACCGCTAATCCTGCAGGACCCGACGCTAAACGGGTACCTAAATCAATTTAATCACTTGTGTTGCAGGAACAGGGTCCAAAAGCTCATACTACTTCGAGTATATCAAACGAGTGGATCCTTGATAGCGGATGTTCAGATCACATGACAGGAAATGAGAATCTGTTCTCCGACTTACAAAAATTTCTACATGGGTCAAGAGTCAAATTTGGAGATAATGGCGAAGGCAAAGTTGTGGGAAGAGGATGCATAGAAAGCAATGGGCTAAGAATAGTCAATGTAGCCCTCGTCTCCAACCTCAAACACAATCTGCTAAGCATTAGCCAACTCTGCGAAAATGGGTACACTGTCTCATTTGTCAATACAGGTTGTACTATTGCTGACTATGTTACAGGGGAAGTAAAACTTCGAGGCATCCGCAAGGGTGGTCTATATGTTGTTGACTGGGAAAGTGGACAGCAACATTCATGCTTCCTGACCCTGAACAAAGAAGAAACAACATGGCTATGGCACAAGAGGTTCAATCATTTGAATTTCAAAACTATTAATCACCTTGCCAAAAATAAGCTTGTTATAGGTCTGCCCAATGAGACTTTCCGCAAGGAAGGAATATGCAAAGCATGCCAACAAGGGAAGCAGACCAAATCATCCTTTAAGTCAAATCCTGAAAAAGAAACATCACAAAGGATCTTAGAATTACTTCATATGGATCTCTTCAGTCCAGTCACTCCACCCACTGTAAGTAAACGTTTATATACACTTGTGGTGGTTGATGATTTTTCCAGATATACATGGGTACGACTCTTAAAGACCAAGGATGAGGTGAAACTTATCCTACCGGAGCTGATTCTCAAGGAGCAGAATAGTAAAGAAGTTACTGTAAAGAGAATTCGCTCTGACAATGGAACAGAGTTCTGTAATGGAGTACTAATGGATTTCTGTGCTGAAGCTGGAATATCACACGAAAGATCCACAGCTAGAACTCCTCAGCAGAATGGTCTAGTAGAAAGAAGGAATCGGACGTTGAAGGAAGTCGTTCGTTCAATGTTAGCTGATTCCAAACTACCTGCTAAGTACTGGGGGGAAGCAGTCATGACGGCATGTTATACACATAATATGATTGCTATCAATGGCAGATTTAATCAAACTCCATACGAAGTGTACAATGGTCGTAAGCCCTCTATAACTCATCTCCGTGCATTCGGTTCCACATGTTATATTCATAATAACGGAAAATCTAAACTCAATACTTTCTCACCTAAGTCAGATGAGGGTGTACTTCTTGGTTATGGACACCCCACTCATAAAGGTTATAGAGTATTGAACAAGACTACCGGTATTGTGGAAATAACATGCAATGTTATTTTTGATGAGTCTACTTTAGTGCGCAGAGAAAACAAAAGCAAAGAGGATAGAAATCATGAGACTGATGATGTCAATAATCATACATTTTTAAATTCTTTTGAGAATATGCGTATTGATCCGACTAAGTCTATGAATGACTGCAATCCAAACCAGACGCACTCAGCAGGGGACCAAACTGCTGACCAGGCCGGTGATGCAAGTGATCATGCTGAGGCCACACCTACCAACATTCTTGTTGACTCAGACATTCTAGAGATGCTTAATGAAGATGAAGAGGAGACAACTAGGGATGTTCCTTTAGGGGAAGGGATACCTACTGTTGAAGATCTTGGTAGAGGCGCTGCTGGGTTTCCAGCTGCTGAAAGAGTTGCTGAAGAGAACTCCGTTCCAGGAAATCAGGCAGCAGTTATTCCAGTTGAAGCCAATCCAGATGCTGAGCACCAGGAGGGTGCTATGGAGAACAATGTACAAGATAATGGTCACACAGGGGAAGGAAATGTGGCCAGACCAATCAGACCAACATGGTTGCGCGCCCATCCTCTTGAAGATATCATAGGAGATGTCAATGATCCCTTAATGACGAGACAAGGGAACGCTATGCTGGCTTGTTATATCTCCAGCGAAGAACCCAAAAAGGTCGAAGAGGCTCTACTAGATCCGGATTGGGTGAACGCAATGCATGAAGAACTTGCAGAATTCACACGGAACAATGTGTGGGAGCTGGTAGACAGACCTGAACATCAAAGTGTTATAGGCACTAAATGGGTAACCAGGAGGTGAACCAAAGCAGAGGAAAGCCCTCGCTCTTCGGAGGATTGCTTCTATGGTCCGGGGGTTATAAAGAAGTTGTATACCGCCTTCCTGCTTGTATGAAGAGTTACAGTTAGCTGCTAATAAGAAGCTAAGAAGAAGAGGAGCTACTAGCTACTATAAGGGCTATGCTTCCCATTTCCAGGGAAATGGTCGCTGGGATATACCGTACAATCAGGGAGTTACCTCCGCTTTCTACTATTAGCTCAAAAGCTCTAAACAAGGAACTCAAGAAAGAACTCCTTTAGCTCAGTAACTCAGTAGCTCATAAGACAGAAAGCGAGGCCCTGTAAGTTGATATTTTCTCCTCAAATGTTGTAAGTGATGATGGAAACTCTCAGCAACTCCTATCGACCATCGGTTAGTTCGGGTTCTCTGCAAGTGGCAACGAATAGGAAATGGTTAGATGCTGAGAGACGAGAAGGCCATCATTGGTGCATACAGATGTGAACGAAAACCCGTTGTCTGTCAACTGCACCGGAGATAGAGACAGCTTCGTTAGAAGCATCCTATCTCCATGCTGACGAAGAAGGTGGCTCCATACTGGTTACAAATACCCCTTTTGAGCTTCTTGAGTTATGAGTTATGGCTACGTTAAGAGTGAGCGCGCCTTGAGAAAAGGTAGTTTCTCTACGAGAAAGGGTTCCTTACGGTGAAGGGAGAATCCCCTCCCCGAACCCCTCCCCGAGTCAAGGAAGCCTTCGGGACTTAGGAATATCGAATTCATGAGGCATGAATTCGAAGGAGCTCCTATGCTTTCTCTCTGGTGTTCGCCCCCTTCTCTCTACGCTTTTAGGTGCTGGAAACGAAATATGGCAGTTCCAAGGTTCTGCAAGACTTGGATGAGTCCTCTATTGTTTCTAATCTAAGTTTCTGGGTAGTGATTAGCGACCGGCATTAGCACACCAGCAACCTTCACGATGAGTTGTCGGCGGGTAGCGAGCGATGGTCCGTTAGCGTCTGCATGGCCTTTTGTTAGGGTTCCTGCCCCTTTCTTTTGCCACGGTAGAGACACGAGATATGCTTGGAGACAGGCGATATTGACACAGCGTTTTGGCACGGTAGACATTTTGGTTAGCTCCTAACACGGCGAAAAGAAGCTGGCGTAGGGCTGTACCAGTATGGAGCCATCGTCGCTTTCGCTTCGGCAGTGTAAGACGGTCGATCACTACTTTTATTACTAAAGGCAGCTCCCAATCTTACCAGTGAGGGACGGGCCTCGGATTTTAGTTCACACCCGTATTCACTGCCATGGCCTTCTTGTCTTCCCGCCTTGACCTCATCGTTGCCGTCAGCGCAGTCGGGTACTCGCGGCACTCCTAACTTGCGGTGGTGATCCGAGCTAACCTGCGGTCGTGGGTATGCGGGAAGTTTCCATGGATTTAGAGTTTCTTCCTATTAGCTCCCTGACCAGAGACTTAATCCCGGAGGAGAACTTCTCATAACGAGGGCTTCCTCTGCTCTGATTCACCTCCCGGTATACCTGGTTTGGAGCGGAGCTTGAGTTAGTCGCTTAACGGAGGATTAGCTCCTAACCCCTTGTTTCTTTCCCTCGTATACTCGGTCAGTAGAGATAGGAAAAAGATAGATAGACTATATCCTATAACTCTACCATATGCTTCCTAAAGTCTTCCCTAAGGTTGCTTTAGGGCGAGGAAGGCTTGGGGGATGGGTATCCAACAAGCCTGACCGAGTAAGGTCTTTCTCTCCCGGGTGAGCCCCCTCTCGTAGCACCTAAAAGCGTAGAGAGAAGGGGGCGAAAGAAACTATATATGTCCAATCTCTAGTGATGGTGGGACCAACCAAGCCAAGATGTATGTCGTCCAGCCCGACCTCAGACTCTTTCTTCCCGACCTATTTGACTCTCTGGCCGCAGTTATTTAGGTGGTATTCCGAGATTGAAGAGATCGAATTCCTCCCGGGAACACACGAAAGAAAGATATGAACTGGGTAAATAGAAATGGAAAAGAGATGTTTCCAATTCATCAAAATGTGAAGCTTTTTCTACATCCATATGATCTGCTAAAGTGGATCGGTATTGACCATATAATAAAAGAAGATCTTGGTCCATGGAGTCCCAAGAAGGTAAGAACTCCAACCTGTCTGATGCTTCTTCGGCCAAATACAATATACAAGTGGGACCTGCACTATGAGCAAGCTGTGCGAAAAACCACTTCTTTTTTCCGGTTCCGAAACAACTTGGGTGAAAGAGGGTTCTACCGGGAAACCATGGATTTTTGAGTTTTCGCCATTGGTTACTGGTTGAGCCACTGGAATGGAATGAGATAAGAATCTCTGTAGATCTTTCTTCTCCACTTACTCGTAACAGGCTTTTCTTCTGTAGAATACTTCTTCCGAATGGCATAAAATTATGAAATCTATGTCTGTTATTTTTTTGAGAATTTTCAAAAGTTTGATACTACTTTTCATGACTTCCTTTCTTATTCACTTTTCCTTTCCGAAAGAGAGATTTAGTTCGTATTCCGTGTACCAAGACTCGACATAAGATTTCAAACATCCCATGTCTTTCTTGGAAAAACCAAGGTGATTGAATTGAGTTGAGTAGAATACAAGCAAGTCTTTCTTCGGAAGAGCGGAACTCAAATAAATAAAACAATGAAAATGATGTCCGAATTTGAACCTATTTTGATCTCTTTTGGGATCAGTCTGCTAGTTTCTTTGATCTTACTCGGTATGGTATTCTTGTTCTTTATTCTAGCAAAAGGATCCCAGGAATTATTGAACGTAAATCTGTGCACGAGCAGTTTCTAAAAATTCTTATATGCTTCTTTCTGTTGATTGTCATAATCCAAATGGCAATGCCAGAGGTCGCATATGCAGATACTATGAAAAGATCCTCAGTACCGTCGTCCCCCTTCCCTCTCCCCCCGCAGCCGCAGCAGCCGGCACCTGAACCGGCTGCTTCGGAGGACTCTCTCTCATGGGGGGACCTACTTCAATCTTCGACCGAAGGGGCTAGCACGGCGGGAACCAGAACGCCGACCTCAACGGGACCCGCTAATCCCGTAGCTTCCCCGGAAGAGGCCGCTAGTCCCCCGCCCGTAACCCAATGTCCCTATCAAGCGGATGAAGTGATCGGAGGGGATAGCATATCAGTTATTCAGTCTCGCCTTTTGGCGAATAACCCTTTCCCTTCCTTCGAGGAGATCGAAAGAGCGCTTCGAAGTGAAAGTGGAGATCATTAGACAGATGGCCCCACTTGATCCGGAGGGAGATTGGGAGAGGCGAGGAGCGCGCGCTCTAGACAACCCCCATACTTCCACGGGGGAACCGTCCTTGGAGCAGCTTTATACACTTCAGGACGATCTCAATCAGAATGGAATTCAATCTGAGGCCTTTCGTTTGTTGAAGTCGAAAGTCTTCACAAGAAGAGAAGAAATCGATGAACACTCTGAAGTCTAGAAGACCACTGAAAGACACCCAGGACTAGAGCATGTCGTGAAAGAAGCACACTGGGACAACTGAGTGCGTTTCAGGTTGGTTTGAGGACCGTTGGTCAAAGAAAAGGGAAGGTCCTGATTCCGGGACGGAGCCGTATGACGCGAGAGTGTCACGTACGGTTTCTTTGAGAAGGGTGTGATACCACCACCTATCAGGCCCGACGAGCGGTCCACGGAGCTGCATCCCTACTCACCTGGTCCATGCACATCGCTCTCTCCAGGAGGTTGGCCGCCTATCCTAGATCTTCCCATTTCCAAGAAGATCCCCGGCTCGATCTGGTTTAGTATCAAGGTGATTCTCTTTCTGTTCCTATATATATGGGTCCGTGCAGCATTTCCACGATATCGTTATGATCAATTAATGGGACTTGGCCGGAAAGTGTTCTTGCCTCTATCATTAGCTCGGGTAGTCGTCGTTTCTGGTGTTTTAGTCACCTTTCAATGGCTCCCTTAATTATGTGCGAGGAAATTCCCTCTTGAGTAATGGGAAGCGGGCTACTCCCTGAAAATGCCCCGCCCGTAGGTTCCTTTGTCGTTGGGGATCCAAATCTGACTTGCTCGTTCCTAGGAACTCAGTAACGTGGCCAGTAAGTCAGCAGGCATTGAGGCAGGCAGATATTATTAACTGCTTTAAGTCGGTAAGGCAAGGAAGGCAGGTTTCAGAGCTCGATAAAGCGGACGAAGACTTCCAACGCATATAGGTAACTAACCGCCTGTTATCTCGGAAAGTAGAATCGCAGGCCAACGGGCGGCAACGGTAAGTATGGCAAGCTAACTGCTGGGAGAACGGTTAGTGTACCAACAACTGAGGAAGGCGATCCAGGCATTTTGAAATCGTGATCCAAAGAGAGTCCTAGTCGCCATAGTCAGAGATTTCGATGTAGTTCCGGATGATCCAGACCCAAGCAGTCGCGCTGTTGCCCCCGAGTCTTGGTTTGGGAAGCATGTGAGTTGGAATGTACTATCCTCCCGACTGGCCAGCGAATGACGCGAGCGCGACAGGTAGAAAAATTCATGATGTGACCACGACTCCCAAAGCTACCCATCTTCCTGTGTGTGCTATCTATAATAAGGAATAATACCCGGCAAAGTAATTCAATCTCCAATTCTTCCTCACCCGGATCAGTGAGAAAGACCAGCTTCTTTCCTATCGGCATACCCGGTCACTTGTACGCTTGACATGAAAAGTAAAGTAGAGGCAAGCGGAGTCAAAGGCCGAGCCTCCACTAGCAAAGGGGGCCAGCCATGCCAATCCAAGCAGAGCAAAAGTGCGCCCACTCTACCTTTCTTTATCTTAGACTTCGTTCTTCAAGGAGACCCATGTGCATTTCCTCTGTTCTGTGCCCTCAAGGTGCTGCCGAGGAACTGAGGGACCTTCTCGAGCACAGGATAGGTAATTGAAAAATAGAGCTAGCCTATTCGTTATGGGGAATCAATGCTCCGGACCGAATAGAGCTTACCTACGGCACCTGGCTTTCTCCGGTGCATATTAGCTAGATATCAAGCAAATCCAAAGAAGACTCACTTGGATACTGCTAAACGCATTGTGCGATATTTGAAGTGCACAGAGGGTCTGGGAATCTGGTATCCTAGAGCAGACAGTCTTGCACTAAGTGGATATTCGGATTCTGATTTTGGAGGATGCAAGATTGACAGGAAAAGCACGAGCGGTACGTGTCAATTTTTGGGACACAAGTTAATTAGCTGGTTTAGCAAAAAGCAGCATTCTGTTGCTACCTCTACCACTGAAGCAGAATATGTGGCCGCTGCTAGCTGTTGCTCACAAATCTTATGGATAAGGCAACAATTACAAGACTATGGGATTTCTCCCGAGTGTGTGCCTATCTACTGCGACAACAATAGTGCCATGTGCATTACAAAGAATCCTATTCATCATTCCAGGACAAAGCACATTGATATTCGATATCACTTCATTCGAGATCATCAGGAGAAGAAGGATATCGATGTTCAGTACATATGCAATGAAGATCAGGTAGCAGACATTTTTACGAAGCCGCTAGCCGAATCAAGATTCAAGGAATTATGTATCAAATTGGGTCTTATGGAGTTGGATGGAACCTTGGATGAATGAAATGATACTTTCATTCTTTCTGGAATTCTTATTTTCTTAAAGATGTTGTGGATGCTGGTTTTAATACGCTAATGGAATTATGTGACACTCATTGTTACTATTGCTTCGAGGAGAGATTGCTGAGCAGATATATCTACATAGTCTGCTGATGAAATAAGCAGTAGCAGTTGATAAGTATCACCCATGGTTAACACATCATCATGAAGGGAAAAAGTTGTTCATTAATATTTAGCAACGATACTTCCTACATTCAACAACAACAAAAGGAAATTACAATTTATTCTATTGACGGATAAAAGTCAGAATCCAGGAGGCGAGAAGGTCCCTCTGCTAATTCTGGGAAAGTCTGCTCCAGCAACCAGCTCAACTGCATGCCATGAAGGAGAGGAATAGCTGGATACAACCGGACGCAATCTCGGACATCCTTGAACACGAGGCCAGCCCAATCAGCCTCGACAAGCTCTGCGTCCAAAGCCAACATGACTTTCCAGACTTCCTTGGTAAGGCAGATGTCGTTGGGATCTCCACCCAGGACCATGTTGTTGGCAACATGGAACAGCTCTCGATATGAGCACCTGAGACCGGTTACCGCAGGAGTTGGCGTGAACCTAAACCATGGAGAAAGGCGCAATTTCCTCCACGCAGTTCATTCTGATGCTGGCTCCATGGATCTGTATCCCATCACTGATACTGGACCTCGTGGAAGTCCAAAATCCTGAGAGAAGGACTCTCGTGACCATCGTATCAGCCTCCCTCGGAAGGCACCGTATATGGCGTCCTTTTCAGTCCTGCAGTCCTTGAGAAACTCCCGAAGGAGATTTTCATGGAAGTGCCTGGGAGTGGTTGTCACAAATTGCTTCAACCCTGTCCCATCAACCCTCGTCATGACCATGTCGGCCACGGCAGGACGGTCTTGATAGTATAGACGAAGGGCCGCTTCGTCAAGGATGTTGTTTCGGGAAATGTCAAGGATGTTGTTTCGGGAAATGTCAAGGATGTTATTTGGTGAACTCATGATCTCAAGGATTTTCTTTGCTCTGAAAGGAAGAAGATTTTTTTTCGGTGATATCCAAATAGGTGCCACAAAGAAGTCCTTTTATAGACATGGAAATCTCTCCGCAATTATGATTTTGTGGGAATATTTAAAGAAACGTGATGATTCATCTTCTGAAATTTGAATCGTCGCAAGAAGAGAGAAGGTCGTGACGGTATGGGAAATCTAATCAGATCAATAGTGACGCCTGGCAGTCAGATCAACGCTTGGCTCGAGGAGACTATCATCTTTTGTGATCTCCTGAACTTTGACCGACTCTGGACACGTCGATGCATTTCTCAAAAGAGTAACGAATTCAGAAGAAGGAAACGCTTGCCGGCTCAAAAATGATGAGTCATCATTTTTCTTGCCACATCATATTCAAGGAGAGGAGATAATATTTGGAGAAAAGAAGATATCCTTGAAAGCCAATCTGATTAGACCAGATGCGTACAGACGATTGTATCAAGTTGAGACGGGCCACGAGTATTTCTCGGAGAATGGAAGATACGCTACAGGTCACGCGCATACGAAGACCGTAGATTATCATCTTATCTGACAACTAATCCTCATCCGACAGATATCGTATCTATTGAGTATAGCAAGTCTACTAGACTCTTGGGCGTTTGGCCCTTTGCTGAGCAGTCAGCAAAACGTTTGGATTTGCTAAGATAGCTTATCTGCTAGGAAGCTAGCAACGTTGTAGACGGAGGTCTACTCAGCAAACTATCGGATTTGAATCGTTTTTTTTATTCAGGTTTGTGAATGATATTATGCGGTTTGTCAAGATCACAGAAGATTGAACATGAGCATGAGAAATGAAAACTCTGTCATTTCATCATATACGTTCATCAGCAAAATATTTATATGACAAGAAGAGATTACAGCTAAGGTGGCAAGGGCCTAAATGGATAAAAATCAATCTCCCGAAGGTTCGAAGGGACTAGAGTGAGATCCTGGAATCTCTGCTCTAGCGGCCAACTTAATGGCATCCCGTAGGGGAGAGGAAGATGTGGGAAGTTCTGGACACATCGCTGCACCCTTTGAAAGACGAAGGCCGCCCAGTCGACCTCCGCTTGATCATCAATCGCCATCATGGATTTCCATATCTCGCGAGAGAAGATCATGTCATCAGGATTTTCCCCGATGATCATGCCACAGACAATCTCGAAGAGGACCCTGTACCGAGGTTGCAAGCGATATGCTGTGGGAGTTGGAGAGAAATCAAACTCAGGAGAAGCTCTCCACTTCATCCACGACGTCCACTCGGGGGCTATTTCATTGCTGCGATAATCCATAATGGAAATCGTACCCCTTGGCAGACCGAACTCTGAAGCGAAGGTGCCAGCAGTCCACCTCACTAACTGGTTCCTGAAGACACCAACTATGGAGTCTCCAACAGCATCACTCGATCGGATGAAGTACCGAAGATGCTCCCTTTGGAACGTATGCGGAGTAAGGGACACAAATCTGCCCAAACCGCTGGCATGAAGACGTGTCATCGTCATCTCAGCCACCTGGTAATCTGCTTCATATTCTTCATACAAACCAGAATCACATAGGATCCTGTTTCTCGGAACAAAGAGAGCATGGGCTGGTTCCATTTTCGTATTTAGAGAGAAGTTTTCTTTCGATTGAGAAAATGAGAAGAGAAGGCATACCAAACATATTTGAAGATCATATTATTTATAGAGTTACTTATGTTTACTGCTCATCTCGGAATTCGAACGGTTGCGCTGCTGAAGATTTTATTCAGACGCGGGAGATTGCTTTTCATAAAGAGGTGCATTTAATACGCGCAGACGGCGGCGACGAATTAGGTCGTGCCACGACACCAGCACTCAAGTTCTGGAGAACGCGCGTACTCGCTCGATTTGACTACATTCCCCAGCCGTTGATTGAGATTAAAAAGGGAGCAATCCCCACCGTTAATTTCCTCTCGTGTTCCGAAATCTTCTATACACCAGATGGAATTCAAATCTCTATCATTTTTTTAAAGACCCTTCGCCTCTCTTCTTCTCAAAACACTTTCTGAAAATTTCTAAATCTCTGAATTCTCAACAATGGCGTCAAATCCCAACTCTCCAAATACACTAAACACAGAACCCAATCATCCTGAATCACCCCAAACCTTGAATCCAGAAGATTTCATTTCATCATCCCCACTGCAACCACCCACCTTCATTTACCCACAAATTGCCGGTACTCCACTGCATGCCCGACATGCACCTGATTTCACTGGCATAGAGAAGAAAGAGGATATCGATGAATCCATCCCCTATAGCAAACTTGTCTTTTTGGCCCAGAAGAAGGAATTATCAGGCCATACAAGGGAGCAAAGGCTTCTAGCGCAAATTATGAAGGACAAAATTTTATATATGCCTCTCGCCACCAAACATATTCCAAATTGGATCTTGGATCTACTCGACTCCGAACTTTTGGTAAAATATCTCTCCGCTGAACCTGTTCGATTTCACCCTCATATGGTTTCGGAATTCTATGCTAGGGCAGTTATGAGCACTGATAAAAAATCCTTCAAAACTAGCATTTATGGAAATATTGTGGACGTTAGTGCTGATTTACTGTCTAGAATGTTTGGGCTTCAAAATTATGGAGCCAAGATATCTCAATACAAGATGAATGACCATGCTGAAATGGAGCGACGGTGGAATCTTTGGAAGAAGCTAGGGGAGTTGAAAGACAAAAAAGGACAGGCGATTGCCTTCAAGGTTGCTACGCCGATCAATACTCTGTCTGATGAGTACAAGCTTCTAGCGGAGATAGTAATCAAAATGCTTCAATGTGATGCTGGTTCCTACTCCAAACTTTCTGCCAAGAAGTATTCTGTTATGATGGCTCTGATAGATAACATTAAGGGTAATTGGGTGGAATTCTTTTTCGAGCGATGGGCTGAACATGCTCGAAAGAATGATCACATAGCGATAGATAAAACGTTCTCGTCGAACGTGAATTTTGGGCTAAAGATCAGTAAATACTTGGAGATATTGTTAACCAATACAAGAGTTGATCGTGGTGAAAGTCTAAACCCTACAGATTACATCCCAGCAACAAGGAAGGAGCCCAAGCCCGTGAGTAGCCGAAACCCTCGGAAGTTAACAGGGAAGTCTAATGTGGACAAAGACAAACCCACGTCTCCTGAAGAGCCTGATGCGTCCACTTTAGCTCCTCAAATCTTACAGTCTGCCATTCCTATGTCTGCTGAAGAGATTGCTCTACTGCAAACAAACGCTGAGACAGAGCATTGCTTCAAAAATCTCGAGGAAATTGAGAAATTGGGGAATTTACCTGTTGATCAAATCAATGAGATAATGACTGCAACGGAAGCCGAACAAATTCCACCTACTATTGGAACTATGGCTATACTAACTCCAACGAAAAAGAGAACCAATGTCACCCCTCCTGCACCTAAAGCGAAGAAGAAGACCAGGAGAAGGCTGGAGCTACTTTCTGAGAAGGAAGAATCAGAGAAGGCAGAAGAACAAAAGAAGGCTGCTAAAACCACTGCAAAGGATGTTGCTGATATTGTAGCAGAGAAGGTTTCTGCTAAAGACACAACAGAGGACACTGCTAAAAGTGATCCAGAATACGTTCCCAGGTCTTCCAGAACCAAAGAAGAGCGTACTCAGGGAGGACGAAAAACTAAGAGACAGAGCGTAGCTGAACTGAAAGAGCTTGAGAAGAAAGAATATATGAAATTCATCAATGAAATGATGTTCGAAGGAAGAGATAGAAATTTCGAACGAATCAAGTCAGCCACTGAAGAGTTTAAGGCTCAGAAGAGAGCCGCTCAACAGGCACTAATGGAAGAACAAGCTGCCAAGAAAGGGAAAGGCATTGTAGACGGAAGGATCTCTGTTCCCATTCCCCCAGTCAGCAGTGAAGGAGCTATCATATCCTTACAAGATGCTATGTCAGATGAAGAGCTTGACAAGGCAATTCACGAATGCAGATTCAGTGAAGTAAAGACAATTGTGGCCCTCGACAGCAGTTCAGATGAGGAAACTTCTTTTCAAGACTTTTCCAGGAGATTACCAGGAAATCCAGAAGCAGGACCTTCTGGAATTGAAGAAAAGGAAAGTGATGATAGAAATGAATCTGCTGAGCAGATTGAACACATGACTGCTGTTGAAGAATCGTCTACCAGATATGAGGAAGTGATTCCTAATGAAGTTCCGCATACAGAAGCTCTTCCTAATGTCATCTCTGACAAAGAATCCGCAGGGATATATGATGCTAAAACTCTGACGTTAATCCCCTCAAAAGGCATGGATCCACTTCGATTATCAGTCACGAGAAGTAAAGCAAATCCTGAATTTGATTTGCTAGGTCAAGAAATTGATAAATTCGTGTCCCTGATGGTTGAGGAGGACATAAAAGGTGTATTTGCTGGAGTATTGAAAGAAGATACTCCTGAAGGGAAGATATTGGGAGAAGAGTTCAGACGATGGAAGAAGTATGACTACATCTCTCATGAACTTGGTATGGAGGAAAGAGAGATTATGATGGCCTGGAAAGGATTGAAATTTTGGAGGCATGTAGAATTGTGGGCGAACGAATGGATGGATCAATCTCCATGCACAAAGCAGTACTCTGATAAGGCGGTCAGCGAAAGGCTTCAATTAATTGAAGCTCATCGGAGAACGTCCTCTCCTCGTTCTCTGCCACAATCAACTTTTGCTCCCGACGAATCATCTGTTGGACACATACAACTCTCAAAACGACAAGCCGAAGCTGCTGCCGCATACAAGAAATACCAAGCAGAACTCCCTATGCTCGAAGAATTATTGCATCAAGCCCGGTTGGCTGCAGCACTAGAGTACAAATTTCAAACGTTCGAGATTGTCGCACCTATCAGGACAGAGAGGAGGAATTGCAAGCCTACATGTTAGCATTCTCTCTAGCAGAAGCACGGAAACTCGAGGAAGCTGAGAACGCTGCTGCTGAAGCAGAGTTTCAAAAAGGAATTGAGGAGGAAATACATCTGCTAGTCAACATTGCTGCTGAAGCAGAGTTTCAAAGAGGGATCGAGGAGACAATACATTTGCTAGTCACCTCTGATCAAAGAGAAATCGCTAACACAGAAAGGACAGAGGTAGTCATGGAGGAAATCTCCACCTCCACTGCTAGGAGTCAAGCAGTCATCATTCCTACTACCTCATCCTTCCTTGCTACTCCGATTAGCACGCTACATCTTCCAACATATCTAGACTCCATTGTTCAAATGGTCGTTCAAAGCGCGGTGTCTACTATATCTGAGAGAATGGTGATTGAAGCCACGGATATACGAAGGGAAATTGCGGTAGTCAAATCCAACGTTGATACCATGACGGCCAGGGTGGACACAGTCGAGTCCAACATTTCCTCTGTCAAGGACTCTGTACAAGAAATAAAGACAAACGTAGCAGAGCATAAACAGCGAGTGGATTCCAAGGTGAACTCTTTTTCTTCCAGACTTTTGGATGCAATCAAAGAGGGGGAAGAAAGAAGGGCTGCTGAAGCTGTTGAGAGGAAGAAAGCGAAGGAAGCAAGAGCCACTGCTAAAGAAGAACAGAGGAGAATTCTTGAAGCTGCAAAAGAAGAACAGAGGAGAATTCGTGAAGAATTCAAACGGAAAGAAGCTGAGCTCAAACAGAAGGAAACAGAAGCGAAAATCAAGATGCTCGAAGAAGAGAATGAGCGGCTGGCCAAGGATCTGGAAACAGAGGCTGCTGAACATGCATCTGCTAAGGAGCTTCTAGACCAATTCGTGGAGCTAGCCTCTAACAAATTCGATGAATTTGACAAGATGAAGAAACCTGCTCCAGACTCCTGAGTTCCTCCGTTCCTCTGGTATTTTTTTTTGCTAGCTCTTATTTTGTCTCCGTCTAATCATTTTTCATTGTACTTGTAATTGATATATCATATGAATGAAGATTGATCAGACAGAGACAACCTCTCATTGTCAATCTCTGATTTTCACCGTGTTTCTTAGTTGAAATACACTATTTGTGTATTCAACACATCTGAAAACAACTGGATTGAAATTGAAAAAGTAATATGTCTGCAAATTTTATTTGGGTGCTAGGATTCCTAGCATATTACCTCTGCAGCATTTACTTAGGCGTTTTAATCGAGAAATATTTCTCAGCACTTGTTGAGGGGGAATTTCATTTTTTTACTTGCTTGAACTAAAGTGGATAAACTCTGTGTTAGTTTGCTAGAATAGTTTAGTATTTTGTAAACACAGACATTCTTTCTCTTAGCTTCAGCAAATGATAGTAAGCTTTGATCGCACCAAAAAGGGGGAAATTGTTGGGAAATTATTCCTAAAATCTCCCTTAGGATTTATTTGTAAAAGGGTTTTGTTGAATCAAACCTTAGCATTTGGTCGATCATTTGCTGAACTATAGATAAGTCTAGCATATCATGTAATGTCCTGTATAGGTCATCTATTGAGTTGTAATAGACTAGCAGACATTGAAGGAAAGCGTTTGCTAGAAGACATGCGCTATTCCTAGCAGACATCGAAGGAAAGCGTTTGCTAGAAGACTTACGCAATTCCTAGCAGATACCGAAGGACAGCGTCTGCTAGAAAACATGTGTTAGCAGAATGCTAAGGTTTTAGCATTTGCTAAAAAACCCTGAAGGCTGCTAGCAGAATAGAAGTCAAAGGTTTGAGTGTCAACGGAAATATTCAGCAAACCAAGACATATAGCAGATCGCTATCGACCATTAGCAGAGCAGGATGTCAAAGGCTGAAGCCTTACTGTCGTTCTTACAAAAAGCACACACAAAGGACGAGACTTTCCCGAAGTAGCTCGGAAAGTACAGATCGAGAACAAAAAGCGACTGAACAAGTCTTATCACTCTCTTACAAAAGAGACGTTATGTCTAACGGATATGGAGATTCAAGATTTGAATCTCCACCTATAAAAGGAAGGTCCAAAAGAGAGAATAACAGACTACTACTGCTTTTCTCACTTCAGACATTCACGAACACTCAAGCAAAAGATTCCTTTGACAAAGTGAACAAAGAAAAAGTAGTCAGTTGAGAGCCTTGTGAAAGAATATTAAAAGCTCTCAACAACCAGAAGTGTCGCTCATTTGATTTACTGACACTCCATTGAAGATATTCTTGATTGCATTCAAGAATTCTCAATCATTGGGATTCTTTTCTTTTCAGAAAGAATCTAACAGTCGAACACCTGAAAAGGTCTAGACTCAGACGGGCACTTAGCCGTATTCAAGGAAAGTCAGGAAGTGACTATAAAACTTCCAAATCAGGCAAGGCAGGAGTTCCGAAGGTGTGCCCTTGACCCAGCCGAACCAACATCTGAGGAGTTCAGGTTATCGGAGGATAGCTGTCAAGTAGCCAGGCCGAAAGCTCACTGCCTACTTAACTGTAAAAGGCGAATCCTTGTAATCTGTATACTTACTTAGTGAATTCTTAGCGTATCGGCTAAGGAGTGGACGTAGATCTTGTTGGATCGAATCACTATAAATACTGTGTTCTTTTACTGTTACATTGCTCATAAGATTTGAAACCTAGCAATCATATTGCTAGTGTATAACTGTGAAGAAACTTAATTTATCTCCGAAGCTTAACTAACCTTGAAAGGTAAAACATAAAGTGTAAGTGACGATTTATTATTCCGCTGCATTTCGTGAGTTTATCTAACACGATGACTCTGAAAATTAAGGACCAACAGGGTGTGGCCGGCGATGACAGCTGGGGTGCGAACTCTGGCTGCTGGCAGTGGCCGAAAAGGCGGCGCGGCGGGCTGACCTGGTGGCTGGTGGCTAGGGTTTCCACAAACCCTAGGATTTGCTGCCCGGGCTGTAGCTCGGGCTTGTTGGCCCGGAGGTGCCCCATTGTCCTTGAAATTAGGGTTTCGCTGCTATTTTGGGCCATAAACCCTAATTTGAAGCCCAAATGATGTTTATGGAGCCCGATTTAGATTTCAAGTCCAATGGAGGCCCAGTTTGAAGATCTGTATTTCAATTAAATCTTGTAATAATTCGATTTAATTTATTTCCCATGTAATCGCATTTGAAGGGCCACGAGAATTTTATTTGTTTATTTATTTATTCTCATATTGATGTGATTTATTATGTGTGCACTAGTAAATAATAGGAAAGCATGCTTACTTGCTTTATTTATTTACTGTTTAAGCATGTTATAATTATTTAATTATTGAGCATACTTTATGTGATTTATTTTATGTTTTAAATTGTATCTATAAATTCCGGAATCATATTAATTTATGATGGAATTTAAGATATGACATAATTTATGAGACATAAAATAATTTGTGCGCATGAAACCTTTAGGAATAAAATGCTAAGCTGGATTTTGGTTATTTTTCAAACTAAAATCATTAGACCTCCACAAATACAGCCTTTCATTAGAAGTAAGGCATTTCGAAGCGTAAACGTCTGCTGAAGCAGCTTGCGTTAGAAATAAATTACAAGTTCTAATGCGATGAGGTTTCTAAATAAAACATTTAGTTTAAGATGAGAAGTGGGAGCCTCTAAGCAAATGTCTGCTGAAGCGGCTTGCATTGAGACAACTTTCACTGGTCTCTAAGATTAATCTAAATGAGATAACGAAGGATATAAAGGGCATGCGGTATGGGTCGAGTACGTATGCCAAATCGCCTTTTAACATCCGGAGTTAGGATTGTGGTTAATTGACTTAGATGTTGCCTGGAGTATAACTCATGAATGATGTCCCTGCTCCGGATAGGTGAACATGGTCTAAAGATCTCCAATATTAATTTCTTTTGTCGGCGGATACCTGGTATGGAGAGAAATTAAAGGACCTATTTTGGTCTGGTTGAGCGTTTGCCATAAACGTCTGCTGAAGCAGCTTGCGGTAGATTAGCTTGGGCAATTGGAGGAAACAAATTGCATTGTTTTGTCTAAAGGTTCTATGCATATTTGTTTCAATCGTTCGTAGTATGTGCTTACTTTAATCCGCTTATTTGTTTTTTAGATATGTCTATTATTGCATCGCTCGTTAATTCAATTGTACACAATTCCTTGACTGATCCAAATTTTCATGGATGGAAAAGTGACATTGTCAAACTTTTGGATTCATTAGGACATTTGTTTGTTCTGCAAACTTCCTGTCCGAGTCTGTCGACCGATGCATCTTCTGACGAGGAGCGTGCACAGTATCACATGTGGATGTGGTCAAATGGCATGGCCAGACAATATATCTTGGGTGGTATGTCAGATGCACTGCGTCCTTGTTATAGTGATGTATGGTATGCGCGTGATATTATGCGACGTCTTCACGTAGCATATGGCGGGCTCGATGGACGTGTTAGATCCAATCTTATCAAGCGCATTGTAAGACAGAAAATGGGTCAGGGCTGTTCAGTGCGTGAACATGTGGAATCTCTCATCCAACTCATCGATGAGTACACATTAATGGGTGGTCAAATTGACAATGATGTCAAAATTGACTTAATACTCAACACGCTACCGAAGTCATTTGATGACTTTAGAATTTCTGTTGAGAAAGACAAGAGTGAGTATACTGTTCATAGTCTGCTCAAGGATCTTGTATCAACAGGAGCTTCTTTAGTCTTTTCTGTGAGTCGCTCTGATTTGCTTTCGAGTCAGAAGAGTGATGTCAAAGAAAAGAGGAATGAAGGAAGCAGTGGGAGGAATCTTGCATTATCAAGTCTTTCCAGATCTTTTGCTAAAAGTTCTTCTAAATCACGTCCTAATGATATGAAGAAGAAGAATGGTAAAAGAGAGAGGAACCAAGGAAAGAAAGATAGCAAGAAAGACAAATGTTTCTAATGTGGCAAGAAGGGTCATTGGAATGTAAATTGTCCAAGTTTGTTAACTAAGGGACAAGGTACATCAACTTTTGATTGGCTGTTGAAACGTGTTTAGTATCAGTTTTCTACTCCTTAGTGAGTGGTGGTAACTGAGGCCACTAATCATGTTTGCTACGCTTTGTAGGGATCAAGCTTAAGGCTCGAAGATGGCGGGATTACCATCTCCAAGACTGATGCTGGATGTTGCTACTTTAGCTGATGGAGATTTTACTTTATATTTATGTTAAACAATGTTTGAGTTTTGAAGAGATGTTTTGTATAAAACTCATTTCCATTTATGTTACTATGGATTATCAGTTATTTATGATAGAGTTATTCTGTCATGATAAATAAAAGTGTTTTCCATTATGATTAAATGGATGTTTCTCTTCAGTACTTGTTTACATAAATCGACAGTGATATATGGCATATTAAAGAATTTCACTAGAGATAAGGTTACATCGGTCTTAGTAGTTTTAAGTAATTCAAGGAATTATGGATTTTATCCAGGTATTCATAAGAATAGTACTTATAAAAACTACTCAGAGGTATAAGATGATAACCAGGCCTTTTAATAGGCAATTGTATCTCTAGAAGTTATTTTGTATTTGCTCTGTGTTGAGTCTACTTCCGCAGTTGCCTTAAATAGGCATTGATACTGTAATCACTTAAGATATGGATATGTTTATCTAATTCACTACAAGTCTTAGTCTCTTGCTTTAATCTAGAGCGTTTAAGACTAAGGTAGAGAAGAAGTTAAACAAGACCATAAATACATTATGATTTCTTCATAATGGTGTGTATCTCAAGTGATGTGTTTTACTATATCTAGCAGGAGGGATTGTATCCCAGTTGACTCCACCTGTTATCTCTCGAAAAGGGATGGTGTAGGAAGAACGAAAATGAGGTTCTTTAAAATTGATAAGCTATGCCAGCTTTGCCATTTTTTTGTTTTTGGGAAGTGCGCCAAGAAGCAGTTTTGTGTCTGCTTAATCCAGTGTCTTCTAAATCAGTTTTAAATACCCTAGTGGATCTTAACTTTGTCAAAAGACAATGATGGGTAGTTTGGCTTTTTAAGCTGATACAGGAAACTGACTGGTTGGAAGAAAGATTTTAAGCTAATACTGTATTGTGGGCTATCCCAAGTAAACAAAAAAGGTGGTTTCTTTTTGTATCCTAAATACAAGCAAGTTGTATCGGATGAAACCACGAATCCAAATGAAAGATTGTTCTCCAATGATTTGGAGAAGACAATTCAAATCCATCAGGAAATACCCCGTGGCATATTGAACATACCTTGGTAGGTATGGTACCAATTGCACGGTCGCCCGCGTAACGTGGTGAACCACAAATTAATGCACCAATAACTGACAACATAAAAGGAGCATCGTTGCAGTGGGAGGTGCGTTTGCCAAGGATCGTTAATTGGAATATCAAAAATAAATTGCTATGCCTATGAACAATCCAAGCATGCTCCTATATTATTATGCATAAGACGGTTTATGCGGAATACCTGGATTGATGAACTCTGAAGAACGCGTGCGCGGAGATGCCCTTTGATCTTTCCCACGCACAAAGATTTAATTTCCTAACAGATTGAGGAAATAAATCTATGAAAATAATAATAATATTTTTGAAAACAAAGGAGAGAGAGAAGAAGAAAAATCCTCCTGATTTGATCTTCTGATCTGTATCCCAACTCGATCTGAAAATCTGGTGAAGATTCTCTATCAGATCCTTTGCCTGGTTGAGAAGCAGAATTTCCTCCTCGTTCTCAGATCTTAGTCAATCACCATAGCTCCCAAAATTGGTTTGTTGTGTGCAACTTATGATCTTGTGGTGTGTTGAGATCTGAGGAACTGAGGCCTATTTATAGGAAAATACTGGACTCCTATTGGGCTTGAGTTTCATGGGCCAGACCAGGGACCAAAATGTAAATAGCAAATAAGGCCTACCAATTAATTAATTCCCATATTCAACCCCGAATATAATTAATTAATTAAAATTGATTCATTCCACCAGAGAATCAATACTGTCCTACCTATTTGCTACCACGTTTTGAGGTACGGGTTGCATGGGCTCGGTATATCCCCACATTTAAGGTTACAGACATTCGTTAATTAATTTAAGCTCTGACAAGCTATTTAATTAATTAACATCTTATATTTCTAAATCAATCCACTCAAACCTTTTCACTTATGCTTGAACTTAATCAGCC
>JAPKLW010000345.1:186824-198653 GCA_026898455.1 Plectranthus barbatus | reverse complement strand
CCCACACCAGCATACCAAGCCATCCAAGATAAGATGCTTATTACTGCGTATGCTGTAGCCTACACCGACAGTTTATCCTGGAACTGTCTCAGCTGTGATAACTATTTATATCTCGCTTGGTCAAACGATCCATACGATCTTCCGTGATCTTCTATACACCGTATGATCTCCCTATCGACGAGATAAGAGGATAATTGCGTTTGCGACACATGTTTGTTAATTCAGACAGGAGATGAACATACAACATTTATGATTCCCAGGATATTAACGAATCGACCTTGTACATAATGATTTCAGTGTATAAATCCATCGGGAGGTTGCCTTAATAGGCTTAACAGTACTGGTTCATGAGAAATAGTCTACAGACTTATTCTTAGTTGACGAACAATGTTGTACTAATCCCTTAATGAACAACGAAGCTATTATGACAAACGAAGCAGTTTATTGACGTCAAGTCATGGATTTATAAATGAATTAGTAAAAAGTTATGGTTGTATATCAGGATCAGTGTTACTAAATAGCTTTCAGCTATAGACGTCTGATTAATATACATGTGAAGAAATGTTCGAATGGTAACCTAGTATGTTTCAAAAGTCTAGGTTTGTGAGCAAGGTATGTTTCATAACAAGACCTACTCACTGGTTGCAACTATTAAATCTATTCGAATTATTTTGTCCATAACAGCACATATGAACCTAAGTATCTGGAAGGTAGATGATGTCATCCGTGTCTTAACAAACGGGTACTTTAATAAAAGGTGATGACATCTATATGCAACAACCAGATAAGTTATGTGCAGTAAGATGAGCAGCATCTTGTCTAGAAGCCAAGGAAGTTCAAGTATGAACTTAAGGGAGCTTCAAGGTCATGAAACAGATGTTTCGATATTTCATATCGAGAACGAGAGTTTCATGTACAAGTTATGTGTCATCGGAAGCGTGGTTTTCCTTGCACATTATGTAGATGGTGTTTTCACATTCGGAAATGGTGTTGAGATATTGTCCGGCATAAAAAGATGGTTATCCGAACAGTTTCAAAAGTAGGACATGAGATATTGGAATATTTTTTGGATTAAAGTCTTGTGTTATCACAAGAAAAGGATGTTCAGGTATCTTAAGTCGCTGAAATTGATTCTGTGGTGACTCGTTTCATGCCAAGAAATGATTGTTGTCTTTCTATATGGCATTGAAAGAAGTCAGATATCTGTAATGCTTTAGGCATAGTAAATAGATATCAATTCAACTCTGGACAGACACATTGTTTTATAAATGTGCCCTGTGGGTTGAATGTCATCGGATATCCAGGAGGATCATAAGGAAGGAAGTGGACCTCTAACTATGTGTTGGCCTTGGAGGAGGAGTTATAGGAATCTAACACAGAAGTGTGTTGTAAATTTTGGTATGAAGGCTGAGTGTGTGACAGCTTCATTAGCTTCACAAGAAGCAGTATAACTCCGGTGTTGTCCTCTAGAGGTGTGTGTTCCGAGTTTGTCAAATAGAATCACAAGGTACTGTGATCATGCTGGTGCAATGACAAACTCAAGGGAACCCAAGACTCACATGGTGGTGAAACACATAGAATATGTAGTACCACATCATACGAGAAATCGTGATAAGAGGCAATCACAGGATGTAAAATGTGTAAATAAGGTACGTCTGACATAGACACACTTAATACTCTGATAAAGCAATGGTATTATGCTTTGAGTATAAGTGGGAGATTGTTGGGATTGTATACTAAAAACATTTATGATTAAGTGTGTTTGTTTGATACACTGGTCTTCATAAATGTATTACCTCAACATAGTCGCTATCTGATATAACAAACATACGACACAGACTATAATATCCTATTATCTCGCCTATAGGGATGATCATATGGTGTGTAGGAGATCACAGAGGATCATATGAATCATTTGATCTAGCGAGGTATAAACAGTATCACGGCTGAGACAGTCCCTGGATAGGCTGTTGGTTTAGGCTACGACACATCAGTTTATAAGTGAGTTTATCCTAGCTACTTGATGTGTCGATACATCTTTATGTATTGATGGGATCAACAGTGAGATGTGTCATTCTAATCGACACATGAATGAGCCAGATCTCTAGATACTTGTTATGATCTTAAACCTAATGGAAGGGTAAGGGGCGTACATAAGTTGACCACACTTTGACTTGCTATGGTGGCGAGTCTTTCATGTACTCTTATACCTGCATCTTGGGTGTGGCGGTTTGTGTGTGGCTTGTTTAGGCTGGACATGTAGGTAATCATATCCGCTTTAGGATGGGGACATTCCCTGAGGAGCTCACAAGGTTCATTATGCTAAACCCTGCAGGTTTAATTATTTAATTCAGGCATAAGTGAAAAGGAGTGAGTGGTACTACTCAGGAAATAAGAGATTTATTAATTATGGCTAATTGTCATAAGCCAAATTAATTAATGAATGTCCTGAACCTTAAATATGTGGATCATTCAAGTTTAATGCAACCCGCTCCAAATTACGTGGTAATAAAGGGGTGAGTCAGCATTGTTACCGTGGTGAAGGATAAAACAATGTTTTATTAATTAATTATGTTCTGGGTTGGACATGTAAACCCTAGCACTATAAAAGCCCCCTCTCTATCAAATCTACATATATAATACACACAACTATGTGAGAAGAGAAAGAGGGGCGACGGCTATCATTGGGAGGAATTGATCGATTCCTCCAGATCTCTGATTCAACTCTGTAGCATATCCTAACAAGATTTCCGAGGAGCAAGGGAACAGATCAGAAGATCAGATCTGTTGGAACAAGATAGCTTGGATCGATCCCACATCCAGATCTACTCCTTCGTCATTGTCTCCGATCTAGATCTGTAGATCAGTCGTAGGAGTTCAGGTATTCCGTAGATCCATTACTTGCAATTAAATATTAGGAGCATGCATAGGGTTTATTCAATCAGATTTGTATTGATACCCTAAGAACGATCCAAACGACTAAAGAAATAAATGACAACTCACGTTGTCTATTGTAGACTCAAATCCTACGCTGCAGAGTTTCACCCCAAACCAATTGAACCAGTTGAGAGAGATGCTGAATAATGGCGCGAACAGTTCCAACTCCAGCGCATCAGTTCACATGGCTGGTAAATATTCTACCACCTTGACATCTTGGATTATTGATTCCGGATCTACCGAACATATTGTTGGAAAAAGGTAGAAAACTTGAGGATGAAGTTAATGTAGTCGATAGCTCTCCTGTTAAAACTCCGAACGGGGAAAGGGCACCAGTCACCAAAATTGGAGGGACCACATTGCAAGATGGATTAAGATTGAACAACGTCCTTCATGTTTCGAGTTTTGAATGCAATTTACTTTCAGTGATTCGGTTGACGAAAGAACATAATTGTGCTCTAATTTTCTTTGCCAATGGTTATGTTATGCAAGACTTAGCCTCGAAGAAACTGATTGGAATGGGTAGAGAGTGTGGTGGTCTATATCTCCTGGAGCCAAACAGCAACGAACGTCGAGCTATGTCCTGTGCAGTTGAAGGAGACACATGGCACAAGAGATTAGGTCACGCCTCATAAGATAAGCTATGAGGCATCTGTAAGGCTAGTAGTAGTAGTATTCGTGATTCCTGTATAATGGCTAAACAGACTCGAATTTCTTTTCCGAAAAGTTATATTCAAACGCGTTCTTGTTTTGAATGATTGCATTGTGATATTTGGGGTGGTACAAAACCCCGTCTCTTACAGGCGCGCATTATTTTCTTACTATAGTAGATGATTTCAGTAGAGGGACATGGGTTTACTTGATGAAGTTTAAATAAGAAACATGCACGTACCTTAAGATATTCTGTAATATGGTTAAAACTCAGTTTCGAAAACATGTAAAGAGAATTAGAAGTGATAATGAAGGAGAATTTCAGTTAAAGGAGATGTTGGAATATTATGCTGAGAATGGGATTCTACTAGAAACATCATGTGTATATACTCCTCAACAGAATAGAGTCGTTGAGAGGAAACATAGGCATACATTAGAAGTCGCTAGAGCCCTACGTTTTCACTCGAGTTTACTTGTTCAATTTTGGGGGGAGTGTTTCCTTACAGCTGTTCATATTATAAATCATTTACCTACAAAGTTGCTCCAAAACCGATCACCCTATGAGGTTTTATTTGAGAAAAGGCCAAACTACGAGGAACCAAAGGTTTTCGGGTGCCTAGCTTATGCCAAGAAGACGGTACAGGAAAGTGATAAATTTGGTGAGAGGGGGAGAATGTCGGTTTTTCTAGGTTATCCACAGGGGCAGAAAGGTATAAGGTTTACGACATAAAAGAAAGAAAGATGCAGGTGTCGCGTGATGTAGTCTTCTTTAAAGATATTTTCCCTTATGATAAACCTCGAGATGAGAAGGTTAGACAAGCTAAGGAAAACAAACTACATGAATCCGATGATCTGGACTTAAGACTACTTAACAAGGTCTATGAGATCGAAGAAACCACAATAACAGAGAATGAAGGAAGAGTGAGCAATAATGAGGAAGTTGATCATCGTCGCAGCGAAAGGATAAAGCGGAAGCCGACCCACCTTAATGAATATAGTGTCGACCTACCTCAGTCTATAGACCACACACGCTCCACCTCCAACTCGGTAACTTCGACAGTATATCCCATAACTAACTGTGTTTCATATGATAAGTTTTCTACTGCTCACAAGTGCTTTCTAGCTTCTATTGACGCCAAAGTCGAACCACATACTTATTCTCAAGCTGTGAAAATAGAAGAATGGAGAGAAGCCATGAGGAATGAGATTGCCGCACTTGAAGCAAATAGAACCTGGGAACTTGTCGAGCTGCCACTTGGGAAGCACGCCCTTGATTCAAAATGGGTATACAAGGTGAAGCACAAACCCACGGGTGAAGTGGAGAGGTTTAAATCACGCCTCGTTGCTAGAGGATTCACGCAAATACCTGGGATTGACTTCCATGAAACTTTCGCACCTGTAGCAAAACTTGTTACTATGAGATGTTTGGTAACAATCAGTGTCAAAAAGGGTTGGCTCATCCATCAATTGGACGTAAATAATGCCTTCCTGCATGGAGATCTCTTAGAGGATGTATACATGAAATTACCACAAGGTTTTGCAAGAGAAGGAGAAACGAGGGTGTGCAAACTCCGAAAATCTTTATACGGTTTGAAACAAGCTTCAAGAAGCTGGTATGAGAAGTTTACCAGTGCACTCGGCAAAATAGGGTTCAAACAATCTAAAGTTGATCATTCTCTTATCGTTTACAAGTGGGGTGAGAGTTTCGTAGCAGCCCTTATATATGTGGACGATATGCTTCTAATTGGAAATGACGGGAGAAAAATACAACAAGTGAAAGAACTCATCGACAATAAATTTAGTATTAAAGATCTTGGTCCACTGAAATACTTCTTAGGAATTGAGATAGCTCGGACAAGAGATGGAGTTGTCATGAGCCAACGCAAGTATGCTTTGGATATCTTGTGTGATGCGGGCATGGAAGGTTGCAAACCTTGCGGCATGCCGATGGAGCATCAGCTTCGACTACATGAGGCAGATGAAAGCCCAGCTGTTGATGTGCATCAATATAGAAGACTCATCCGACGCCTTCTCTACCTAACAGTTACGAGACCAGACATCCAGTATGGAGTGAACGTTTTGAGTCAATTTTTATCTTCTCCAAAACAGGTACATCTTGATGCCGCCATGCGAGTGTTGCGATATATAAAAGGGACACTAGGACAAGGAATATTTATTCCGACAGATGGTGAGTTGTCTTAAAGGCGTATTGTGACTCAGATTGGGGTATATGTCCAATGACTAGACGATCTCGAAGGGGCTATATTATCAAGCTGGGAGACGCTCTTGTGTCATGGCGCACAAAGCGACAAAGCGTTGTTTTACGGTCATCGGCTGAAGCTGAGTATCGCGCTATGGCGAATGCAGTTAGTGAAATAATTTGGCTTTGATGGCTGCTAAAGGATTTAGATGCAAAACAATTTAAACCAACCAAGTTATATTTTGACAATCAAGCTGCGCAACAAATAGCAAAGAACCCGGTATTTCATGAAAGAACGAAGCACGTTGAAATGGATTGCTTTTTTGTTCGAGAAAGAGTAGATTCGCAAGACGTTGAGCCCTGGGAGATATCTACAACAGAACAAATTGTGGATATTTTCACGAAACCGTCAGGGGCTGAGCAACTCAAATATTTGGTTGGCAAGTTGAGGGTTCGCAATCTTCACCTTCCAACTTGAGGGGAAGTGTTGAGATATATCAATATCTTAATAATTGATGAAGATATTTATTGAATATATCTATTTCTTATTTATGTTAATGTTAAATATATAAATTTCATCAATATTATAATTTTCTTAAATTTTAATGATTATTTAATAATTTGAAAACTTATGAAGCATAAATTTTTAATATATCAATTTAGAATATGTGGCAAACTTTATATACATAGCTATTGCACACAATCTATTAAAATTTGTAAATTTATTAGATTTATATCTACTTTGTTTTTTATATCTACTACAATCAAAATCCACTTAAATAAAAATTCCAAAAAAAAAAATAATAATAATATAAAAAATAAAGAAATAAGTTATTAAACTTTTCAATGAAAAATAAAATGCCTTGGCAATAAGACAACCGGTTGAAGTAAGGGAATAAAGTAATTATCCTATTATTATATTCAATTAGTCCATAGACAAATAATGATCTTCATAAAAAAAAATGCTTAATTAACGTAATTCATTACAATTAATTATGACTAAATATTAAATTTCAAAGCATAATTAGTGGCACTGTCATTAATTTATTATTATTATCATTAGTGTAAATAAGTTATAATTCTAAAAAAATCAAATAATTTTCATTTTGCCATTAGCATTTTTATGTTCCATCATATAGTATTTGTAATTTTTTTACAAATGATCTTTTGTTTTCATATTTGTTGTAGGAAATATGAAGATGTTGTCTATAAGAGTACTCTAAAGGGGTGCTTGAAGTGTTTGGAATTCAAAAGCAGGTCTTGGAGCAATTTTTTTTTTCTTTTTATGAGTTGTTGATATAATTATTTGCATGTATTGGGTGTACAAACTTCAAAATGAATAACTATTTAGATTGTTAAGGCATTATAACTTTAAGTCCAATTGTTTGACTTTTCATTGATGTTTATTAAGTATTTAAAGTAGCTCAACTCAATGATGTTTATGCACTTTTAAAATTATTGTGTTTTTATATTAATTCATTGTGCAATATTCTTTATTACTTTTGCTTTCTTCATACTGCTATTTTATGTTATATTCATTTCCTCATTTTAATAAATTTTATGTTCATTTACAAAGTTTAGTATTACCGTCAATGCTTTTTATTCATATAAAAAAAGTTATATCAATTTTAATAAATTTTATGTTATATCAAGTGTTGCAGGTGTTTTTTGTCGGATTGAGGCCCCGAGAACTCTTACGAAAAAAGAAAAAAAATTGCGGAAAATGGCCAGATAATAAATGTACTATAATTTAAATCAAATTGTAAGAACAAGAACAATTGATGCCTGCTGAATGGACCAGTTCGATGAACTCTCCTTTCTAAAGGAAATTACAGTTAGTTGAATTCTTGTAATCTAAATCGCTAGTAAATTCTATATGTTCGCTAGTTGATCGAAAAAAGAGATTTAGATGAGGTATTTATAGGTTATACTTCGAGCTGGAGCGTTTCCAATTTTTCCTCCAGGTGGTATTTAATGCACTCCTGGTCTTCCGCATGCATTTCCAACCGTTTTCCCGGAAAGCTCGCAATGGTAACCCCTCTCCATTAAGTAGGTTTTCCGACCGTTGGGCAGTTCGCACAATTCTTCCATTACAGTTGCCACACTCATCGGACCACTCTTTGATTGAATCGAATTTCGTTTGGTCAAGCCACCTTTCCGTCGAACTGCTTTATCCAGTCCCTTGACTGATTGGTATTCGGACTGCTTTTCTTGGGCCGATCCACTTCTTTCTCCTGCACACAGCATGGGCCTCACTTACGGGCTCTTAGTTGGGTCGTTCGTTGGGCCTAGTGTTTGGGTCGTTTAATACCGACCCCCAATAATAGCCCCTTTGATTTAGCAGGGTATTCCATGGATTAGCCTAGTAAGTCGAATTAACATGCTATGACAATTTCCAGATGTCGACTCTTTGAACTCTTCAAAATCAAAAGTTTGGCATACTTAGAAGAGCTTTAAGAGCATCTTCCCGGCTCGAAGGATCAATTCTAATGGAGATTCAATTAGCAATATATATCAAGATATTTCAAGAAGATTTGTTGAAAATATTATAGAAGATTTGATATTCTTCATAAGATTTGATTTAATTTAAATTGATTTGATTTAATTTCTAGATTTGTTAGGATTTAGATTTGTTTTATTACAAAGATATCAAGATATATTTGTTGTATATCTTGATAGATTTGATTTGGTTTTTAGATTTATTTTCCTAGATAGATTAGGTTTAGATATTTGATTTTCTAAACCTATCAACTGGACTTACACATTCGATTGTTGTGTCTTCTACCGTTCAGCGTCATTAGTTCTCCAACTCATTGGGGCGTATATGAGATTCGTCTGGAATACGTCATTTGAACGGTCGAATTAGGGTTGTGGAACTTCCTTCCATTCGTCGTTTCCACTTCTAGTACCGTTCGAGTCATTTCCGTGTTGTGTCAACTCTTGTTCCTGGGCTGCGATCTAAACCTTCCCGGCGAAGATCGTATCAATATTGGTACCCAGAGCCAGATTGTGTCTTTCTTTTTCTATCATTTGGTATCAAGATTCAGGTTGTGTCTTTCTTTTCTTTTCCTTTAAATTTTGCGTCTTGTCTTGTTTCGTGCGTCAAAAAAAATTTGAGTCTTTATCATCCGTCATGTTTTGTTCGTTCGTGTCTTGTCCACTTCATTTTTTTTCATGTCAATTTTCTTTATTTTCATTTTTTTAAATTATTATAATTATAATTTTCATCTTTTATTTAGTATAATTATTATTTTTCTTTTTTTACCTCTAATTATATATCTATATCATCAATATTTATCAATATCTCATCTATATCATATATATCTCATTCATATTTATCCATATCTATCCATTCCATATTCATCAATATATTTATCCATATCTTCTAATATTTATTAATATATATTTTATTCATATCTAATCATATCTATCCATATATATATATCTCATTCATATATATTGATATCTATTTTATTCATATCTAGATATCCATATCTAGATATTCTACATCATACACTTTCTTATCTAGCCATCCATTTATTCATATATATTCATCCATATAGAGTCCTAGAATCATTTAGTTTTAAGTTATATATAGCAAAAAAAAAAAAAAAAAACCTATCCTTTAATCAATTTGGGAAATCATTAAAGTGAACATTCCATCATTTCAAGGAGGATATGATCCTGAATTATATTTTGATTGGGAGAGGAATATTGAGCATACATTTGATTGTCAAAAGATTTATGGACGTAAGAGAGTCAAGTTTGCAGCTATGAGATTTTTTGATTATGCTAGTACTTGGTGGGATCAATTTATGATTAACAAAGAGAAGAATTGAGAGCGGTCAATCATGACTTGGAAAGAGATGAATGTTGTAATAAGGAAACATTTTGTACCTAATTACTACTATCGAATATTATGTTACAAGTTGCAGGATTTGAGGCAAGGATCTAAAAGTGTAGAAGACTATTACAAAGAGATGGATGAAGCAATGATTCGAGCCAATATCATTGAGGATACACAATCAATAATGGAAAGATTTTTGGCTGGATTGAATTGGAAAATCCGAGAAAGAGTAGAGGAGCTACAACCATATGATCACTTGCTTGTCATGGTCGTTACAGCCAGCTATATTGAGGATCAATTGAAGAGAAGGAGGATTAATAGCAAAGACACAAGTCAAAATCAAGTTAGTTGGAAGGAGTCACAAATAGTTAGTAAATTCTCATTTAAATAACTTCAATCAGAGGATGAGCAGACAATGGCAATGATAACCCAATCCGAGTCAATGAGTGCTTCAATTCAAGAGCCCAAAGAAGAGGATATGAGAGTTGCTACAGCTTTAGAGAGTCATATCGAAGACAATGAACGATTTGAGTGTCACGCCCCCAAACCGGGCCTATGCGACAGTCCCACGTGCGGACAATGCACGCTAAGGGTTTTGAACAAATTAAAAATGCTTTGACAATAATGGAGTTGAAATAGTTTGGAAATTGTTCGAGTTTAACATAGATGATGGATTAAAAAGACGGAAGCGATTTGAGTGGAATAATCTAATAAGCTTTAAATATGCTTCATTGAATTTTAAGTGAATGTATCATAACATGAATAATAGTTGAAGCATAACGAGATCAAAATGAATTACTCATTAACACGCGTGGAGAACAATAAGACATGTACATGCTCGAAAGGAGAAAGTCAAATAGATTCAAATAATGACCTCCACGCGGGTCTTACGCCAAGTACAATTTGGAACAATAAATACAAGTTTGCAAGAAAGAAACCCACTGGGTCTATATTTGAAGACATAGCCCACAACTCATGTATCGGAATAATAACATAGACCATGAATAGCATGCTAGGTAAATATTCAACTTGATAGGGATCCAACAACAAGAGAGATAAAGATAAATCATTCGACTCGACTCGATCAATATTTGGAGGGGATTTCAAATGAGATATGCCTCAAAGTAATAAATAAGAATGTCAACATGTAACAAAATCTCGAAACAACTTTACATTTTCAATAAGTCCACACAACTATCTTCACGACCATCCCCTTTGCCACAACGCCACCGCCACTTCGTCACCTGTAACCTGCATGTGGGGAAAACACACACAGGGGCTGAGTACTCCGCGTACCCAGTGTTCACGGTGTCCTGAAAACAGAATACATATATATATTATGGAAACGCACCATATCGCACATGCATAACACAAGGGTTTTATTGAAAAGAACTTGTGAATGCACAAAACGTTTTACATCACAAGGGCATGCCCACTCATTTTATGGCACCAACACAATCATTATCCCAACAATCACATCACCATAATTTTCATCATATCATCATATAATTCACATAAGGGTAAGATGGGAGTGGCCACTCGCCATCCACCCGGTAAGGGAATCAGAGTCCTTACCTGACCGGTAGCCTTATTACTATCCGGGCTAATGCATTAAACTTACAAAACCACAGGGGTAGCTAATCCCCGATCCAGCACATCTCCAATATCATTCATAATCACCATCAATACCAACAACATCAATTATCAATTGCAAATGTGCCAAAAATAGTTATACGGTGCTCCATAGTTTAAAACAAAAACACTTTTATTTTATTTGAAAACATTTGTGAAAACTCATTTTGTAGGATAAAGTAGTGCCCACCTTAATTTTGAAGGAGTGTTCGATTCACTTGATTCTCCTAGGTGATGCTTCCTTCTCGGCAATTAAAGTACCTAATTAAGGTTTTAAAATAAATTACTACAATGTCTTTAACTCAAATAATTATCCAAATTATTTAATCAAATTAATTCAATTAATTACTCCAATACAAATTATGCAATTCAAATTATTATTAAATAAAATTATGAAATTATAGGTTCTATTTATTAGATAAACATTAATTACTTAATTAACTTATTAGTCTAGTGAATAAGTTCATTCTAAGTTACTATGTTAATTATTAATAAATGAAAAGAATTAGTGATCTAATTAACACCTTGTTATTAATCTAAATCGATTATCTTTAGTTATCTA
>JAPKLW010000345.1:109176-186814 GCA_026898455.1 Plectranthus barbatus | reverse complement strand
AACTAAACGATCGGAAATAGTGAGAAGACTATTTAATTCTCTTCTCAATATTTTATTTGTAATCGCATGCGATTTAATTAATAATCGCGAGAGGAATCATAATGTCTCACTTGAGATAATAGTAATTAATTTAAATCGGATATCTCCTATTGAGATTTGTTCTTGTCAAAAGGGTCGGATTTTTGCGGGCGTTACATTGAGGATCCGGCTACACTCACTATCATTACCAGTCCAGTTTTGGGTATGCAAAGCCAAAGTCAAGAGACCAAGGAAGAAGATATAGTAGTTCATACTCCAATGGAGGAAGAGATCTCAATGTCATTTGAGTACACTGTTGTTGCTACAAAAGTTTTGAGTGTACATAATAAAGTGGATATACAACAGGGTTCAGAATTAGTGAAGGCAATGGAGAAGGTTGAGAGGGAAATAGTTCATAAGTTTGTTTCTGCAAGAACTATTATTCTGAAAAGGAGGATGCATGAAGAAAAGAAATTGTCGGAGTTTGAACATGATGATGTGCCAGACAAGCCAACCAAAGAAAATGTAAGATGGTCAATTGAATCTGGTGTAGACTTGGATTTGAGGACAAATCCTTTTGAAGAGGAGGGGAATGTTGGAGATTCAGTTAGCAAGATATATCAAGAAGATTAATTAGTTGAAAATATTATAGATGATTTGATATATCTTGATAAGATTTGATTGTTTTAATTTGATTTGATTTCTAGATTTGTTAGGATTTATATTCATTTTATTACAAAGATATCAAGATATATTTGTTGTATATCTTGATAGATTTGATTTGGTTTTTAGATTTATTTTCCTAAATAGATTAGGTTTAGAGTTTTGATTTTCTTCCTATAAATAGGGCTTCATATTTTCATTGTAATTCAATTTTCAGTTCAATAATATTTTGTGAGTTTATTTCTCCAATTTTGAAAGTTCAAGAATTTCTGTGGATTTCTTGAAATTCGAATTGACTTATCAACCATACTTACACATCCGATTGTGGTGTCTTCTACCATTCTGCGTCATTAGTTCTTCAACTTCTTGGGGTGTATATGAGATTCGTCTGGAATACGTCATTTGAAGGGTCGAATTAGGGTTGCTGAACTTCCATCCATTCGTCGTTTCTGTTTCCAGTTCTATTCAAGTCGTTTCTATGTCGTTTCAACTCTTGTTCGTGGGTTGCGATGTTAACCTTCCCAGTGAGGATCGTATCAAATTCCACTATGGGTGATCGTTTCATAAGATTGCAACAAGTGCCGCAGCTGCGGGCCCGAAACTGCAGCTTTTTGGAAGGACTGTTCGGGTTCTGTCCGATAAGATTTTAGCCATCTGGTTAGCCCCGCTGAGCTGTTGTAGCTCCCTTCTCGGGGTCTTTTTATGAGGTTTCAGGACCTCTTTGATATTCAAAAGTTGATCTCGAAGTGAGAACTTCGTTCGATAGATCTTGCGGAAATTTGGTCATGCGAACTAATTTTATGAAGTTCAGATTTTTGGACTGCTTTCAAATTTTGCCGCCCTGGGTGATGGCATTTGCGCAATTATCACAAAAATTGGGGGTAATTGCGGACAACTGAACGAGCGCGAGTCCTTTAACCATCGTTTTTGGGGTTTTGATGGTTACTCTTCCCGAGACCCATTCTCTCTCTTCTTCACTTTCCTCTCTATTTCGTGCGATTTCCGACGACTGAGTTATGTGCTTCTTCCGACGACTGATCCTCTGATCCTCGAGAATACCAGGTAATTTCTTCCTTCTTCACTTATTTCTTCCCCGTTTTTGCTTTTTGTTATTTTTTCATTTCCGGGGTTCGGCGGGAGGGTAGTGCTAGGGTTCCGGTGAGATATCTGGTAACTGGTTTATTCTCGTCTTCTTCCTTTCTTATTCCCTAGGTTTTCATCTTCTATTAAGAATGACTTCAAATCCTGACTCCCAAAACCGCGAGAGCCCTGACACTGGGGATTTCAACCTGACACCACCTTTTACTCCGTCTCCCGAAAGGGATCCTAACGCCGCTACTCCTTCCGGTCCGGACTGGAGTCTTCTTCTCCAAGAATCGGTAAATCCTCAATCTCCCAGCAAAAGGAAGGTTATCATCTAATCTTCCGAGGAGTCTTCATCTTTCTCTGATTTTGATGAGGACGAGACCCTCGCCAAGATTCTACAGAAGATAGAACGTACCATGGGTGCTGGCGAGACTAGCGGCTCTAGTTGGGAAATCATAGAAACGGTCCCGGAGCTGGAGGTGGCTGGAGATCGGGTGCTTCCCAAAGGATGGGAATCTCATCGAGTTTTGGGGAGGGTCTCCACAGTTACCAAGGAGAAGATGACTGCCCTCGCAGACTCCGTGCCATGCCACGACATTGCATATATCATCCCTAGACCTCATCGGAGGTGTTTCGATCCTCCCATCGGGTTTGTCTCTTTTTATACCGCAACAATGGAGAACGGGGTTGGTCTTCCCATTCACCCCTTCTTCTGCGACGTCTTTGCTTCCTACAACATTTTTCCATTCCAGCTCGCCCTGAATAGTTGGTGCCATCTAGTAGGGGTACTTCTGACATGGATGGACCTCGGGTTGGGTCTCCCAACAGTCCGAGAATGGCACTACATGTATAGGATGAACCAATGTGCAGACAAACACTACTTCTATTTCACCCGCTGGGCTACAAGGAGGTTATCTTTGGTGAAAAAGCCTCCATCAAATTTCCCAGATTGGTGGACTTCCTTATTTTACCTCAAACTTGATCCCGAACAACCTGAATTCATCAGACATGGCGGGATTCCAATTCGTGGGTCACAGTCTTTTCTTTGTCTTAAAAGTGCTCCATTCTGATTGCTGACTACTGGTTTTTCTGATTATACAGGTCACGAGCGCACCATTATGACCAACGTCGAGCAAGCTCGAGTTGACCGTGCGTATGATGCCAGCATCATTGACCGTGAGTGGGCGGTCTTGTAGTTTGGCCGAATCATCACTGCCCAAACTTTCCTTGATTAGCGCAGTCAGCTCATCGAACTCCCCGAAAACATGACGTGCCGCAGGGTCCCTCCAAAACAGGCTGCACGGGATCTCTAGGAGAAGAAGAGAGCCCAGGGTGAGTCCAAGGCCAAGCATCGGGAGGGGAACCCTCCTAAGAGGCCCCCAACCGAGTCTTCACAGCACCCACATCCTCCACCTTCCCCTCTATTCAACCAGCCACCAAAGCAGAACAAAGAGGAGTCCTCTCACCCACCACCCGCTCGAAAATCACTTCGTAGAAGGGGTACGAGCATGGTAAAGAAAAGGAGGGCACGGGCTCCGGACACCACCACCGCCAGCATTCCCACGAACAAGATCCTCCCAAGGATCGTGAAGTGAACCTGGAGAAGGCACTGGTGAAGACGATGACTGCTCCGCCCAACATGAGAGTTAACTTATTTTTGATCCACTTTTGAAAGCTGCTGCTGAACCCCCCAATGTTGGATCTGACGTCGGGGTAAGTTTTCAACCGACTGTTGCGGTACGAGAACTGGCAACTTGAGGTACGTGCTATTTTACTTCAACTGTTCATCTTTTCTTGTTTGTTTTAATACCTTGATGATTCTTTTGTAGAGCGCGGTGGACATCCACCTTATCCACCACGAACTCAGTGCCTTCGCGGATAAGTGCGCCGAAGAGATCCTTGAGCTCCGGAAGGAAGTGGAAGTCAGGAAGAAGTATGAGGAGCTGGAGGGGAAGGGGAACGCGACCTCTTTGGCCATCAACGAAACTCGGCCCTGGCGGAGGCCAAGGCATGTAAGGATGAGGCAGACAACTTTAAGAGAAAGTACGCCCAGTCGACCACCGACATAGCCCTACTTACAAAAGATCTTCAGAAAAGAGGGGATCAGATCAAGTCCATGGATGCTCGCATGCAGACTCTGAAAGAATCCTATGTATCCAAGCTGAAGGGCTACAAAGATCAGATCGGGTGCCTAAAATCGGGTGAAGAACTTGATTTTGAATCTCTAATCCTCTCTCTGCATTTTGAGACATATGAGGTAATTATCTTTTTATGTACACTTTTCTCTTTATTTTACATGGTTTTTACTTAAACGCTTGTCTTGCTATGTACAACTTAACCGTACTTTCACTGTGTTTATGTGGCCCCTTAGTTTCAATCTATTTAAATTAAACAAGGTCAGAGTGGGCGATGCTCCGATGCTTAAATCAGTAATCATTCGTATAGACTAATCATAAAGAAAATAAGAAGTGAGTGGGAGAAGAGAAGTTATCTGGTGCATTTGATTCGAGTCACGACTGACCCCTTAATTGCACCCTTTGAATCTTATATCTGCAAAATATATAAGAGGGGTGGCATCGCCCCTCCGACGCCCAAGTAAGTAATGGATCGATAGAAGTTCAATACATAAAATGATGTTAAGGAGAAGGGAGCGTATCTGCGAGATCGAGGAGTTTGATGTCCTTAGAAGTAGTATTTTTTCAGGTGCTTTGATTTCCAGCTTTTCGCGATTTCTCTTCCATCTTGATCTTGGAGGTGGTAGGCCCCTCTTCCAGTGATTTTGGTAACCTTATAAGGACCTTCCCAGATTTGTGCAAGTTTCTCCGCACTCTTGTCTTTAGTATTCTGGAAGACCTTTCGAAGCACCCAATATCCTTCCTTGAAAGTTCGTAGGCGTATTTTTTTGTTGTAGAATTTCTCGACTTGCATCCTTTGTTGAGCCATGTTTAGTAAAACTTGATCTCTATGCTCGTCGATCAGCTCTAGGTTCTTCATGAGTCTTTCGTAATTGTCTATCTGCTCACATAGCTTGATCCTTGGGCTCCTCGCTCTTATTTTGGCTGGTATCACGGCTTCCTCGCCTAAGCAAGCACAAACGGCATACTCCTGGTTGCTGTTCATGGAGTAGTTCGATAGGCCCATAATACTCCTGGGAGTTCGTCGACCCACTTTGACTTATGAGCATCTAGTCGCTTTTTCATCGAAGCCATTATAGTTTTGTTAGTCTATTCGGCCTGTCCATTTGCTTCTGGATATCTTGGTATAGAGAGTTTCGACTTAATGCCATAATGGTCACAAAATTCTTGCACTCTCCATCTGGTGAATTGCATGCCATTATCCGTCTTAATCTCCTTTGGTACTCTGAACCTGCATAAAATTTGTGTCCATAGGAATTTGATGACTTCTGGTTCCCGAACATTGCAAAATGCCTCGGTTTTGACCCACTTAGTGAAGTAGTCGGTTGCTACTAGCAGATATTCTTTCTGCCCAGTGCCTTTTGGGAGTATCCCCACTATATGCATTCCCCAGGTCATGAACGGCCAGGCCAGAGTGGAAGCGTGAAGCGGCTCTGCATGGTTTTGTGAGGTGATCTCAAATTTGACAAGCTTCGCAGCTCCTTACATATTCTTTCGCATCCTTCCTCAAAGTTGGCCAATAAAATCCAACAGAGATAACTTTATGGGCCAGGGGCCGAGCCTCTTGGTGACTTCCACAATCTCCTTCTTGTATCTATATCAGAATACCTTGTGCTGCGCTTGGAGTTACGCATTTTAGGAGTGGCCCTTATATCGACCTCCGGTACAACTGAATGTTGTAAATTATGTACTTCGCTGCCATCCTTGCCAACCGATTTGCTTCCATTCTGTCTCTTGGGGCAACACCTTCCTTAATGTACCAAAATATTGGTTGGATCAATGAATCTTCTTACCCTATCTCGTGTACCTCCTTCGCTCTTTCCATGACAACGGGCTCTTCGACCCATGTTATGGGAATCGGTCTAGCCTGTTTCTCCTGCTTCGAGGACGCCAAGTTAGCAAGTGCATCCGCTTTAGTATTTTCCTCCCTCATTATGTGCTTGATATCGAAATCCTCGAACTCGCAGCTAATAGCTAGGGCCAAATTGAGGTATTTTAGCAGCCTTGGCTCTTTTACCTGGTACTTATTGTCCACTTGTAGCACCACCAGTTGTGAATTGCCTTGAACTTGCAGGCGGCGGACACTGAGCTCTCTTGCAAGCTGCATCCCTCTTATCATGGCTTCGTACTCTGCCTCATTGTTTGTTGCTTAAAAAATTTAGGTTGATAGCCCGTTTGAATTGCTTTCCCTATGGGCTTTACATCTTTATGCCAGCACCGTTTCCGTGCATGTTGCTTGACCCATCAACCTGCAGCACCCACGATTCCTTGGTCTACTCACTTGCTTCCAGATTTGCGATTTTGTTTTCTGCTTCTAGCTGGAGATTGATTGAGAACTCTGCTACAAAACTCAAGTCCGTAGCGTCCAATCTCCACCGTCCATTCAGCAATCTTCCTTAGAGGCTGAGTTTAGAAGATACGGTTCGAAGGGGATCGGAGGTTACCACTTTGATGGGATGTGCCTCGAAATAAGGTTGCAAATTCTGGGAGGCAACTATTAGTGCCAACTCGAGCTTCTCTAATGCTGTATATCTAGTCTCCGCATCCAGTAGAGGTTTACTCACGTAATGTACTGGATATTGCTTCCTGGCGGACTCCCGAACCAGGACTGCTCCAAGAGCGTGATCTGATACGGATGAATACAATAGCAGAGTCTCTCCCTACTTGGTTTAGAGAGCTGTGGGGGACTCGTGAGATATTCTTTTAACTGCTTCAAAGCCTTTGCACATTCGTTGGTCCATTCGAACTGCTTTCATTTCTACAACACTTGGAAAAACCCGTGGGTCTTGTCGGAGTACCTTTAAATGAAACTGCTTAAGGCTGCGAGTCCTCCAGTCAGTTTTTGGACTTCTTTCGGACTCCTGGGATGAGTTATATTCTTGATTGCCTTGATTTGTGTTGGGTCGGCTTTGATTCCCCGATTGGTTACCATGTAACCAATAAATTTTTTGGATGCTACCCCGAATGTGCATTTTGTCGGGTTAAGCTTCATGTTGTACTGGTTTAGGATATCGAACGCCTATTTCAGATGTTGCACGTGGTCCGTGGACTTTGTTGATTTGACCAACATGTCATCGATGTAGACCTCCATAGTCTTCCCAATGAGTGGTTCGAACATCTTATTCACGAGCCGTTGGTAAGTTGACCCTGCATTCTTCTGCCCAAAGTGCATAACCTTGTAGCAGTAAATCCCTTTGTTCGTCATAAACGCGGTCTTTTCCTGGTCGTCCGGGTGCATCATGATCTGATTGTAGCCTGAAAATGCATACATGAAGCTCAATAGTTCATTTTCGGTTGTTGAATTGACTATACTATCGATGTGTGGCAGTGGATAGGGATCCTTCGGACATGCCTTGTTCAAATCGGTGTAATCCATGCAGACTCGATTCTTCCTATTTTTCTTTTTTACTACCACGATGTTGGCGAGCCAAGTTGGATACTTTACTTCTCTTACCGAACCGATGTCAAATAAGTTCTGGTTTTCTTCATTTATAGCTTCATTCTTTTCGGTTGCATATTTCCTCCTGCGTTGTTGCACAGGCTTCTTGCTTGGACAACCTGCAATTGATACGTCATGACCTCCGGATCTATTCCAATAATATCCTTATGTGACCATGCGAACACTACTCGTTCCTTGGTTAGAAATTCTACGAGCTCTGCACGAACCATGGGATTCAATCGCTCCCGATGTTAGTTCTCCTCTCCTGCTAGGATCTGCGGGATCGAGCTCCACTTCTCCTGTCTCGTCAAATTCACCTGGCGGCAGTAGCGGCGGGTTTCTCGGAAAATGATTTTGCAAACAAACAACCTTGAAACTTGCGTAGTAGCACTCTTTGGCAGTGTTCTGCTCTCCTTTGAACGTATGTATCCCCTCCGGAGTGGGAATCATCACGACTTGGTGGTAAGTCGATGGCACATCTTTGAGTTGAAGGAGCTAGGGTCATCCCAGCAAGGCATTATTAGCAGTTGGTGCTTCGATCACCATGAAGGAGACGTTGTGGTGAACTCCTCTGCAGTAAGTAGGCAAAGTCACCGTCCCAACAGTCATTTGAACTCCCCCGTTGAAGCCAATCAGTGGAGTCTGGCTTTCCACTATCTTCTCTTATGGAATCTCCATCTCCTTCAAAGGATGCAAATATAGGATATTGGCCGAACTCCCGTTATCAACCAAAATTTGCCTAACGAGGTAATCTGAGAGCTGCAAGGAGATCACTAGCGCATTATCGTGTGGATGGTTGAGCCCCAACACTTCCCTGTCTGTGAACTCAATCGGCGCATGTGTTGGGTTGCTCCGAGGCGCAGTGCCTCCTCACGAGTTAGCCTCCTGGCTTTCTTGGCGGCAGATCTGGTGATGCCGCTGATTTTTGACCCCGCTGGTGATGCAATTTATGGTGCGGACTGGTAACGGTGGCTTGTTAGCTGGTCCCACACTTCCCTGCGGCTGTTCGGGTAGTTTGTTCTGGCTCAACGACCATTTTCCTTTATCTGACAGGAATTCGGTTAGCAGCCCCTTCTTAAGGAGTTCGATTACCTCTAACCACAACGCTTGACAGTCCGCGGTAGTATGCCCGTGGTCAATGTAAAAATCACAAAACTTCTTATTGTCCCTCATAGAAGGGTTGATTCTCATCTTTTGCGGTCGTTTTACCTTTTCTGGCATTTGGCAGAGTACGTTGTGGACTAGATCCGCAGGTGCAATTGAGAGGGTATACTCGGGCACATACGAACTCAAGATATTGACCTGCGGTGGTCTGCTAGTTGGAGGCCTGCTGTAGGGGTGTGATCTTGGTGGACGCCAATCACGGGGCTCACGTCACTGGTCCTCTCTAGTTGTCGACTTTCTGCCGCTTCGGCATGCCTTCCTATAGGGTTCAACCTCTTCCCATTTGATCAGTGCCTACGCCCAGTTGAGAGCGTCATCCATGATTTGGCAGGGGTAAATGGATAGCTCGCGATAAAGATCTGAATCTACATCGAAACCTTTCGTAAAGGCTCGTACCACAGTACCATTTGGACAATTCATCACGGCCACCAACTCTCTGTTGAATCTTGATAGGTATGCTCTTAGGGGTTCGCCTGGCCTCAGAATTACTGCGTACAAATCATCTGGGTTCTTGTCGAGCCACCAGCTGCTCGAATACTGCCATAGGAACAATTGGTGTAGCTCAGCAAATGTAGAGATGGAGCTCCTTGGTAGATTAATGTACCACTAAAGCACGGGTCCGGTGAGGCTCGAGCCAAAGCTTTTACACATGCAAGCCTCTCGCTGCGCACTCAGGATTTCCAGCGCGAACATCTTCTGCTTATACACGGCCACGTGGTTGTTCTCCGGATTGCTTGTTCCATCATAGAGTGCAAAACTGGGCAGAGTAAATCAATCTGACAGTTTGGCCTCTGTGATCTCTGGCGTGAATGGAGATTCTGCATAGCTCTCCCTTAGGATTGTCTTCTCCAGCAGTAGGAGACTGGGGACTCTAGCGATTAGGGACTCAAAATAGCTCAGTCGTTGCTCGAACCACCGTTCTATCTGTGCCAGAGTAGAGTTATCAGTTGGATTGCCCCCCGCTGTTTGATGTGTCCGCATTGGCGGGTTCTCCACTGGGGTTCTGGGGGTCGCATGCCCTGATCTGGCTTTGCCTGCCTGCAGGTCCCTCGCCGTAGTTTGGCGTTCTCTAGCGGCACTCCCTGGCTCTTCGACAATCGGCCGCGTATTGATCTGATGTTGCAACCGCTGATTTTCTCGATCAAGAAGTTCGTGCCTCTGTGTTATCTCCTCCATTGGAGCTCTCATTCTTTCCATCAAACTGCGTGCTGCCTGAACCTAGGTGACCAGCTGGGCTACGTAGGGTTCCTGCAAAATAGAGGGTGGTGGTGGAGGAAACACCAGTTTGGTGACTGGCGTGGTGTTAAAAGCTCGCCGAAGGCCATCTACTGTCTCGTGCCAACCCGGCGGCAGAGCCGTCCTGCGTCCTGCCACCAGAGGACGTCCTCGTTCAGCTCCCGCGGGAGTTCCCCATCCTACACCTAGGTCAACTCCTCTGCCTGCCCCCGTCGGCGGGGTAGTTCCTTATGTGTCAACCCCAATGGTGTTGATGTTGCTTTCGTCATCAACCATCTCCTGTAATGAAGGTTAGCACGATTATTTTCTCAGGGCCCCACGGTGGGTGCCAAATTGTTGCGGGTGTTTTTTGTCAAATTGAGGCCCCGATAACTTTTACGATAAAAATAAATAAAATGCAAAAAATGGCCAGATAATATATGTACTATAAATTGAATCAAACTGTAAGAACGAGAACAATTGATGCGTGCTGAATGGACCAGTTCGTTGAACTCTCCTTTCTAAAGGAAATTACAGTGAGTTGAATTCTTGTAATCTAAATTGCCATTAAATTCTATATGTTAGCTAGATGATCGAAAAAATAGATTTACATGAGGTATTAATAGGCTATACTTCGAGCTCAAGCATTTTCTATTTTTCCGCCAGGTGGTATTTAATGCACTCCTGGTCTTCCGCATGCGTTTCCAACCGTTTGCCCGTAAAGCTCGCAATTGTAACCCCTCTCCATTAAGTAGCTTTTCCGACCGTTGGGCAGTTCGCATAATTCTTCCATTACAGCTACCACATTCATTAGACTACTCTTTCATTGAATCGAACTCCCTTTGGTTGAGCTGCCTTTCCTTCGAATTGTTTTATCCAGTCCCTTTACTGATCGGTATTCGGACTGCTTTTCTTCGGCCGATCTACTTCTTTGTCCTGCACAACAACATGGGCCTCACTTACGGGCTCTTAGTTGGGTCGTTCGTTGTGCCTGGTAATTGGGACGTTTAATACCGACCCCCAACATCAAGTATTTAATAGTAAAAATACCTGCTTTTTCTACTCTACAAAAATAATAACAAATAAAATGAGAAAGTTAAGATAATTTAATTATCAATGAATTATGATTTATTTAAATAAAATAAATTAAAAACAACTTATGGTAAAATGAGGTAACAATTTAATCAATTAACAGTGAATAATAGATGGTTCAAATTATGGAAAACGTGTAAGATATAAATTATTTACTATCTTATAAGAAAATACTATTATTTAAATATATCGATATCTTATTTTCGGTAACATAAATTAAGGCATGTGCATTGCATCATGAAAAATCAAATATATGTATTAAATTATTTAGGTAGAGGCTAATTATTTTTTATTAAATACTGTCTGATATTTTTCTTTTGCTTTACTATTCGAAACCATAAAAAACAAATATATAAATAAAATTTGGTCTAGTAATTAACAAAAATAACATAAACAAATGTATAAGTCAATTTGAGTAAAAATTATCACTCCGAATCACTCTTAATTATATTAGAAACTTTAAAATCAAGAAAACTGGTCGAGGGAATAGTTTTTTAAAAAATAACATGTATTGATGATATTTTAATTGACTAATTAACATTAACGTTTAATTCTATATAAGTCATTGAAACCAACCTACATAAAATAATATTATAAATACTACGAAAACATATAATTGTTTACATAATCAATGGGTTGATATTTTGTTAATTTTAATTTACTATTTAACAATTATTAATATTGCTAGATGTATATAAAAATTGTTGACGTATTAGATCAATACCTTATAACATATTTTTGTTTTAAGTTTACTTAGAGGAAGAATCATAGGAGTACATATTTTTGTTTTAAGTTTACTTAGAGGAAGAATTATAGGAGTAAAGAATGAAATTCGAAGGAAGAAAAAAAAAGTAAAATCTCTTGAAGGTCTCAACTCAATTTGTTAATGATGATTAGGAGGATAAAAGCATCAATCTTAATTTTCTTTTGATGTATAAACTAGTATTTCACCCGTGCATTGCACAAAATTATTATATTAAATATTATTAAAAATACCATATTTTTTAAGTTTTAAGAGACCACTAAGTCTATTGAAATACTAAATTTATTTTAATTGTCGTGGTATCGTAATACAAAGAGTACAACTATATCGTAAATTAATTCAAAATTTTTTTCTTATTTTTTCAACTTATTTGTCTTGATTTTGAAACATAGTTGAAAAGTACTTTGATTTTACGATAAACATATTCTATTTTATACTTTCTTCAAATCACTTTTATAAATTAACTTTAAATTCGTTTTTTAATTTTCTCCTCCTATCAATAGTGCTCCTCATTTCTTGATTACTTTTATAAATTAGTTTTCACAATACTTTCTTGAAAGTCTGAATGATCAATTTTTAATTTTAGATATGAAATCTTTTTTTTTTCAAGGAAGATTTTTTTGAACAATTTAGTTACATAAATTTAAATAATCTCAAATAGAAAGACTCGCAGTGTAGTGAAAAAGTATCGAAATTCATTGCAGTTCAATCAATTTAATTTTATATCAAGTTTGTAAAATCTTTTCTGAAATATAAGTATGTAAGTATGTTTACATGATGATTTCATTTCAAGTGGACCTTGAAATTTGGATGAATTGCAACCATAGAAGAAATAATCATGATTTTCTATAGATTCAAAGAAAAATTGTGAAATAAAAGAAATACAGAGAATATAAATTTTTTTGAACAGTTTAGTTACATAAATTAATAAGATCTTAGAGAGAAAGAATCGTAGAAAAAAATGTAGAAATTATTTATCTTTTTGCTTTAAACGTAAGAATGTTTCCATGATGATTTTATTTCAAGTGGAACTTGAAAATTGGATGAATTGGATCCACAAAAAATTTATCATCATGCGTTTATGTAGATTTAAAGAAAAATATTGAAATAAAAAAAAATACAAAAAATATATACATTGTAGAATAAAACGAAATGTGTTTGTCGAGCTTTTGATTTTTTTTTTTGTGTTTATAAATTAATTTTGTACGTTTTAGCCTTGTTTGTGGTGACTTGCATATCAAGTGTTTGATTTTAATAAACCAATGTTACATTCAGGTATAAATATTATATATATAATAGTTATGTGTTTGATACATATGTTAAAGGATATAAGTTTTCAACCTAATGTTGTCACGCCCCGATTTATAAACAAGGCATAAATAAGAGAATTGAGGCACATCGGGTACGAGACTTGCACTTGGGATATCAATCAAAATAAGAACTCAAGCGAATAAGATAGAAAGCATCACACTTATCCCAAGTTAAGCAAAATATGTTAAAAGGGTGCCTCCTCAAGAAGGGATCGTAGCTTCTTGAGTAAACCAAATATTAGAGTTTTAAACAAGACTGAAGATAACAAAAGTCGAACAAAAGACATTGAGTCTAGCAGCGGAAAGTTATCAAGGAAGTATGTATATAAAGATACACACTTCCGCATTTAACTATTACAAAAGATGAGTCTTCAGCTCCACTACATGCTACCTCGTACTTTTGCTTCAAGTCTTCTTTTAACCTGCACATTTTAGAAATAATGCGAGGGGCTAAGTACAATTTGTACTTAGTGAACACATGCCCGAAAACATACATATATAATTTTTTCATGCCTTTTTAGAGGGTTGCTCATGGGGTTTTAAACTTTGAAATCCTCCCATGGCACCAAAACATTTTATGCAATTAAGCGCGCTTTCAAAAGTTAAAATATCTGCAAAAATATGTGACTGGGAGGTGGCTGCCTACCACAGTCATAAAACATAGTCCATGTAGGGCGCGACCCCTTAACATGATAGCATCACAGTGCACTAACCCGTGACATCTTTTCATACCAACCGGGCATGATCGTAAAAGACCCGCAATACGCGTAGTCAACATTCAAGTTCCCACGTGTAATGTTCTTCTCTGAGTGGGGTTCCGCCACAAAGAGGACAGATAGCAAACACAAAACAGTAGGCAGCCAATGACAAAACAATTAAAAGCAAAACATTTCATTTCATGCTTTTTTAGTTAAAAAGGAAACATCATTTGATTTTATTTTGGCCCACAATATAGGGGTACAAGAAAGCCCACCTTAGTTGGTGTGGTTGCAAGTGATTTCTCTAACGGTTGATCTTTTCCTTGCCCTTTCCTATGACATAAGGAATACGAGTGAATCCTCAAGGATAATAGATTATCTATAATCTGACACATCAAAACAGTTCTAGAATCTATATCGATCTTGGACTTCTAACGTTGAGCCATCGGACAAGGATATGAAAGAATGATCAAACAATTTGGTTTGATGAACAATATAGTGAAACATTATCTCTTTAGCTCTTGATTCAATACCGAGCGTAAACTCATAATGAAAGTTCATGGTTCGATTTAATTGAACAAGTACGAGACTTCGTCAAATGACGGAACATTACTTCGAAGATTATGATCGAAAGAATTCCATAATCAATTATCAATCATCGTACATTGCTTGAGTGTATGAGAACTCATCAAGTTGTTTCAAGATAAGGTTAAGTTATGGTTAATCGAATTGAACAATTGAAATTGGTTTGAATTCAAAAAGATTTCAATTAGGGTAGAAAAGAAAGGAATAATTATCATTGTCGATTGATGAAAGAGATGTTGAATGATATCGAAGATAAGTCGAATTGATCGAAGAAAGAAAAATTAAAATTTTGAAATTGGTGTCCGTGTCGATCGACACGGAGGGTGTCGATCGACATAGGCATGTCGGCAGAAACATATGTCGACCGATATGAATTTTTATTCCAAACAATTTTGTGTCGATCGAAATGGAGCTGTGTCGGTCGACACACCATGTGTTGACCAACATGGAATGATGTCGATCGAAATAAGAGATGCAAGGATCGACAGGGAGAAAAATAGCTTGTGTCGATCAAAAAAAAATTTGTGTTGGTCGAAACAATTCATGTCGACCGATATAAAGTTTGTGTCGACTGGGACAAGGGGTCGACACTCCAGATTTCAAATCGAGCAGCTGTGTCGATCGACATGTGTATGTGTCGATCGACCGAAACATAGGTATTGTTGCCTTCGGCGGATTTTGTGGTTTTTGGCTCAAACGGTTATCCGGGCTCGTCCAATCGATTTCTAACAAAAACATGTTTCCTAACAATTATAATGAGTCTAGACATGATTCTTAACGTCAAAACATGATAGAATCGAGACAAACACTCAACATATCCAAATAGGGCAAATATACCAAATATGCTTCAAAATAACCAAAACTCGATTCCTAGGTCGATATATCATTTCTAGGCCCATAATATAACATGCTAAACATGCATACGTACTCATAAACTCGATATCAAGCCTAGATCATGACATTTATAAACTAGGGCGTAAAATATAACATGTTTAAATCAACAAAATAGGTAGAGGGAGGTTCGATTTATACATTCTTGACGTTTCTAAGCCTTCGTAAGCTTGATCAACCCTTAGTTCGTCGATTTCCCACTTCAAAACAAAAGGAAATGGGAATCTAAGGTTGGAAATGGAAAGGAAATGAAGAGAGGATTCCGAAAAGGTATAGTTCTACCTTGAAAACCCTTTCGCCGGAGCTTCATCGGAGCTCACCGGAATTTCGCCGGAGTTCTCGCCGGAAAAACTCTAGAGAGATCTTGAGAGAGAAGGTAAAGTGAGAGTTATGGGGGTGGGTTTATATTTATAGAAGGGAGGTGAGGGTAAATTCGGAATTACCGAAAGTCAAAAAGGTTAAAGTGGTTGTCATATCTGTCACTTTAACATCACCTCACGTCAACTCCACATATCTTCACGTCATTGCACGGGAGACCGTGATATTTCGTCGATACATGAATATTTATCGATCAATATTATCCCGATATAAAAATGTCGGGTCACCGAATAATTAATCAAGATTAGTTAAGCTCATTAATAATAATTAATTTCCTCCAATAAAATAAAGGTGGCAAAAATACATTGCAAAAATTTATAATTTTCCAAAATAAATTGATCGCGATATCTTGAATCAATTCGATAGAAAAATATAATTTTCAGAAATTTAATAATTACAATTATTATTTGACGAGGGGTGTTACATCCTCCCCCACTACAAAAAAATTTCGTCCTGAAATTTTGCAGACTACAAAAAGAGTTCGGGATATTTTTCTTTTATCTTGTCTTCGAGTTCCTAAGTTGCTTCTTCAGTGCCATGATGCTTCCAAAGAACTTTGACATGGCCCCGTACGAAGCACTTTACGGAAGGAAGTGTAGATCTCCGTTATATTGGGATGAAGTTGGAGAGTGTAAAATCTTAGGACCCGATTCAGTCGCGGAGATGATAGAAATTGTTCAACAGATCCGCGCTAGAATCAAAGAAGCTCAGGATCAACAGAAGTCTTATGCTGACAAAAGATGAACCGAGTTGACCTTCGAAGTAGGAGACAAGGTGTTTTTGAAGATATCGCCTTCTAAGGGAAGCATTCATTTCGGAGTTAGAGGCAAACTTAGGCCACGATATGTTGGTCCTAACGAAATTTTGGAGAGGATTGGAGCCGTAGCCTATCGTTTGGCTTTACCACCCAGTTTCGAAAAAATTCATAATGTCTTCCATGTGTCGCAACTGTGAAAATATATTTTTGATCCGAGACACATTATCCATCAAGATGAAGTTCAGCTCCAGCCCGATTTGACTTACGAAGAAGGACCAAAAGCAATCATGGATTTCAAAACACAAGAACTCCGCAACAAGATTAACCTTGGCTTGGAAACTGTTATTGTAAGCAAATTCAATCAGTGGCAAAACTGCTTCCCATTTCACCCATCTGTCAAGAACAACTGTTCTGAGCATATCTACCAAGGTCTGTATTGTTCTTTCTATTTGACCATCCATTTGAGGGTGAAACGCGGTACTGAAATTTAAACAGGTTCCAATCTCTTTCTGCAAACTAGTCCAAAATCAAGATTTGAACTTTGCATCTCTATCAGATGTGATCATCGTTGGCACGCCATGTAATCGAATTATTTCATTAACATAAATTTGGGCCAACTTATTTGATCTATACGTAATCTGAATTGGCAGAAAATGTGCGCTCTTGGTCAAGCGATCCATGATTACCCAAATAGCAGTGTTTCCTCTTTGTGACTTGGGTAAACCGGTTACACAATCTATTGCTATTGCATCCCATTTCCACTCAGGGACGTCAAGTGGCTGTAACTTTCCATACGACCTTTGATGCAATGCTTTTACTTGTTGACACGCCAAACAACGTTCTACGAACATGGCAATATCTCGTTTCATGCCTTCCCACAAAAATTTAGACTTCAAGTCTTGGTACATCTTTGTACTTCCAGGGTGGGCGGTGTACGGGGTTTCGTGTGCTTCTCTCATGATTTATTCTTTCAAATCATCAACCTTTGGCACACACAATCTTCCATCGTACATCATAGCATTATCGGAAGCTTCTTGAAAGTTTGCAACTTTCTTCTCGTGGATTTGAAGTCGTATCCCTTCCAAACCTTCATCCTTTCTTTGTGCTTCCACAATTCTCGTCCTCAGGTCAGGATTTACCAATAAGGCTGCTATTCTCGTGCTCACTATTTTTGGTGGCGAAATCATTTCAAAATTTAGTTTTTCCATTTCCTTGATTAAGTTCTCTTCATGCGTAATTACAGCATAAGCTTTGGCTGGAGCTTTCTGCTCAACGCATCAGCTACTGCATTAGCTTTACCGGGATGGTAATTGATGATCAAGTCATAGTCCTTCACTAATTCCAACCATCTTCTTTGCCTCATATTCAGATCTTTCTGCTCAAAGAAATACTTGAGGCTCTTATGGTCAGTGAAGATTGCACATCTAGCTCCGTAGAGATTATGTCTCCAAATCTTTAGGACGTGGACAATTGCTGCTAACTCCAGGTCATGGGTTGGAGAGTTTAATTCATGCGTCCTTAATTGACGAGATGCATATGCAATCACTTTGCCTTCTTGCATCAAAACACAACCTAGACCGTTTTTGCTAGCATCTGTATACAACTCATAATCTTTGTCTGCTTCTGGTACTACCAAAACTGGGGTTGTGGTTAAGAGTTCTTTCAAGCGTTGGAAACTAGCTTCACACTCTTCAGTCCACGTATACTTGATTTCTTTCCTCAGAAGTTGCATCATTGGTCTGGAGATCTTAGAAAATCCTTCAATAAATCTACGATAGTATCCAGCCAGTCCAAGAAAACTTCGAACTCCATTGGGTGTTTTAGGAGCTTCCCACTCCTTCACCGCTTTTATTTTAGCTGGGTCCACTTTGATTCATTTTGCAGACACAATGTGTCCTAGGAACATCACTTCTTTCAGCCAAAATTCGTACATGCTAAACTTAGTATACAGTCTCTCCTTTCGTAGGGTTCTTAAGACTGTTCTCAAATGCTCTCGATGTTCCTCGTCAATCTTTGAGTAGACAAGAATGTCATCTATGAAGACTATAAAAAAATTATCAAGATATGGATGAAACACGCGATTCATAAGATCCATGAATACTGGCGGCGTGTTTGTCAATCCAAAAGGAATCACTACAAACTCATAGTGGCCATATCTTGTCTGAAAGGCTGTCTTCGGAATATCTTCTTAACGGATCTTCAATTGATGATATCCAGATCTAAGGTCAATCTTCGAGAAGACCTTTGCTCCCTTAAGTTGATCGAAGAGATCGTTGATTCTAGGGAGTGGATACTTATTCTGCTGGGTAAGTTTGTTCAATTCTTGGTAATCGATGCACATACGCCTAGATCCGTCCTTCTTCACAAACAAGAAAGGTGCTCCCCAAGGTGATACGCTGGGTCGAATGAATCCCAGGTCCAATAGCTCTTGTAACTGCACTTTCAACTCTTGCAGTTCTTTAGGGGCCATCCTATATGGAGCTTTTGAGATAGGAGCTGCACCTGGTTCAAGATTAATAACAAATTCCAATTGTCTATCTGGCGGCAATCCAGGTAGCTCATCGGGAAAAACATCTTCAAATTCTCTGACGACTTCAACGTCACTGACAATAATGTCCTTCTTGTCATCCTCATTAAGGTACACAAGGTAAGCTCGACTATCTTTTATGCTGGACAAACGGTACATTGCGGAAATTAAGAGAATCCTTGTTCTTTTCCTAACTTTGTACAAATGTACAGGTTCTCTTCCAGACTGTCCAAAGGACACAATCCGATCTTTACACCGAATGGTAGCATGGTTCTTTTCTAACCAGTCCATTCCTAGTATGATGTCCACGTCTCTCATTTGCAGGACGTTCAAATCGTTGGCTCTTAAGATGCTTGTTCCAAACAAAATTTCTAGGGTTGGACAAATAAGGTTTGAGAGAGCTGATCCTCCGGTTGGGGTCACTATGCACAAATCATTCTTCGTTCTCTCGGTACTAAGCCTTAGATTCTGAATGCAATCTTCAGATATAAACGAATGCGATGCACCAGTATCAAAAAGCACAATAACTAGCGAATGATCAATCAATCCCGTACCTGTCAGGTTTCCCTGATATTCTTTCCCTTTCAATAATTCCAGAGCATAAGCTCGTCCTTGTCGTGCTTGGTGTTGAGCTGGCTGTTGCTGTTGCGGCGGCTGCTGCTATTGTTGGGGCAATTGCTGGATTGGCTTAGCTTGAATAGCGCGGTTACGGATGTTTCGGGGTTGCTGCTGGCCTTGCAATGTGCACATTTGAGTGTTGCCTTGATTGTTCTGGTGCTGGTTGCGAAAATATGGCCGATTGTTGCTCTGGCGACACTGCAATGAATAATGTCCCAGACGTCCGCAGTTGTAGCAGTTGGCATGGTAAGCAGCGCATTCTCCTTGGTGGTCTCTTCCACAGCGATTGCAACGTTTGATGGCGAAGTTTCCTTGGCGGTTGATTCCTTGATTCTGGAAATTCCTTTGGTTTCCGGCTTGATTGTTGCGGAAATTCTGATTGCCTTGCCAATTTCTTTTCTATCCGGCTGTCGAAGTCTGCGGGACATCTTCTTGCTTTCTCTTTGTTCCTGCTTCAGCTGATTGCTCTAGCTTGTTGGACAAGAGAGCTGCTCGCAGTCCATTCTTCAGTGCTGCTTCAATGTTCAAGGCTCGCTGTAGTGCGTTCTTGTAGTCTAATCCAGTTAGGCAAGCAATAGAAGCTTGGATTTCTATTCTTAGTCAAGACATGAATTGGAGTGCCTTATTCTGCTCAGTGTTCACCGCGTCTGGAGCATACCTCGACGGACTATTGAATATGCGGTCATACTCCGTTACGGACATTTCTCTTTGAACTAAGCGGTGGAATTCTGCTTGCTTCTGAACTCGATACGTCAGAGGAATATACTTGGTGTAGAATTCCTCCTTGAAATTGTCCCAAGTTAGGGCACCTTCTTGCTCCGAGATGAGCGTCTTCAGTTGGGTATCCCACCAGTGTTCAGCTTCATCAGTTAGCTGGAAAGAAATGCACTGGACTTTCTCCCGGTCAGTGCAGTCAAGGATTCGGAAAATTCTTTCCATAGATTTGATCCATGCTTTAGCTTTCGGTGGGTCCTCGATTCCATCCAGAAGTGGTGGATTCTATCGGGTGAAAATCTCCCTGATCCTTCTAGGTTCAGGAAGCGGTGCTTGCATCTCTTCTTCATAAAACTCCCAATTTTGTTCGGGTTGCGGTCCATCACCTTGCTCTTGGAGTGGCTCATTTGGATTTTCGTGAGCTTGGCCTCTTCCTCGGTCTCTTCCACGACTTCGGCCACGGCCTCGGCCTCGGCCTCTTATAGGGGCTTCTCTGGGCAGCATTCTGCAAAGTAAATAATCATTTAAAAGGGTATTCAGGACCCTAAGTACGCACAATGCGTAACGAAAAATCCTTTTCAGGATCGCAAGAAAGATAACAATGACAAATACAGATAATGGGTTATCCCACAATTTAGGGTTAACCGTCTTTTAAGGGACAGTGTTCCCAACAATACTTGGAAATTGCCAAGTTTACACAATTTCCACAAAGATAAGATAATTGATATCATAACACAGAAAGCTGAATCATTACAAGAGAATATACATCCGCATGCCCGGGAAAGTGGGCTGGTAGCACTTTTCATTAGAATGGGATGGCTTACTTGGAAAACTGGGCCTCCCATGGCTACCCAAAATTTACATCCGTAAGTTCATCTCCCGAGGGAGGAATAATGGCTTTTAAAGCCTCCTACTTCAACTATTACAACTAGTTAATAATAGGCCTAAACAGGCGCCTTACATGTCCATAGATTGAGTTCTACAATTACAATTAAAAGCTACATACTGACAATTATAACCTATATGCATCAATAGGTAGATAAGGAAGACGATCCGAACATCCCATCGTTAGAAAAATCAACCACCTCGGGAGGGGTTACAACTTCCTCATCGGGGTCCTCGCCACCAACATTCCATGGCTCGTCTCCCCACTTCTGCTGCCATTGTTGCGGCCAATTTGCGGCAATCCAATTGTTGTTAGGCTGGGCAGCACCATCTGGTGGGGGCATCTCCTGTTCGGGATTGACCTGTTCGTCTTCATCCTCTTCTTCATCATCCTCTTCTTCATCATCCTCATCTTCTTCATTCTCCTCGGCCTCTTCATCTGAATCCTCCTCTCCTTCGGGATCAAGGTATTGGCTATCGAGTCGGTCACGCATCTCGTGTCTCCAGGCTGCCGGTACGGGGCGGTCCAAATCAGGATTTTGAGAATCCTCAGAGTCGTCATCAGGATAGGCGGGATAGTGACTGGCATCTAGATCCTCGTTGCTGGGTCCGTAAGAGGAATCTTCCGCCGGGTCTTTCTCGGACTCACTATCAGATATAAAGCTCCAAGTATGAGAAGATCCCACTTTGATGTTGTGGGGCAGAGGTGGATTCTGGAAGGTTGCTCGCTAACACCGAATAAGGGTAATGAATCCCTCCAGGTCAGACTCATCAGCAGGGGAGTCGTCCAAGTAGTTCACAAAATTAGTCTGAACCCATTGTTGCCACTGAGGAGGCATCAGTTCAGCTAAGAGGCGTAGTCCCTCCGTCCTAGTCATTCCATGCGGGTGAGCATCCAACCAGAACTTGTAGAAATCCGTCAGAAAGTGGCTTAGGGAGTCTCCTTGACAGATTTGGTAGCTCCTGAAGTAACTGACTCACCTCTCCTGAGGCGTTGCGTGGTAACGGTTTGCGGTGGGTAAACTTGCGTCGGGCCATCTGCGAATAGGTAAAGTTAAAGAATCAGGTGGTCGGCAAAAATAATAGTAGTTTGCGCAAATTACATAGCAAAAGTAACACAATTATAAGGTAATAATTCTAGGGTCAACTACGGCGCATAATAGTCCAATCTTAATACATGCTTATTCTAGGTCTCTTGCGAAGGTAGACTAAAACATGCTCCCTAAAAGCATCTAAGTTCTCTAATAAGGCCTTTATAATTAAAGCATTCGTAATGCATGTGAGAAAATTTTCATGAATGCAACAATTTATGCATTGAAAGTTTTTTATAATTGAAATGCAACTATTTATGCATTAAAATCTTCATGACCTTTGATTAAAGAGATACAACAATGTATGCATTAACTCTTTATGATCTTTAAGGGATGCAACAATATATGCATAGAAATTTCCACATTTCAAAAGGAAGGCTTACGCCTTAAACTTTAGTGCAATGATTTATGCAAAAAGTTTTCTCTTGATGCGGCATCGAGTACGAGTGCAGGAGCTGGAGCTGGTAAAAATGTTTTCAGATGGAGGCCTCGAATCAAGGAGGTCCTCGGTCCAGAGCAAAAAGGAAAAAGTATAAACCTGGCTCTGATACCACTTTGTCACACCCCGATTTATAAACAAGGCATAAATAAGAGAATTGAGGCACATCGGGTACGAGACTTGCACTTGGGATATCAATCAAAATAAGAACTCAAGCGAATAAGATAGAAAACATCACACTTATACCAAGTTAAGCAAAATATGTTAAAAGGGTGCCTCCTCAAGAAGGGATCATAGCTTCTTAAGTAAACCAAATATCAGAGTTTTAAACAAGATTGAAGATAACAAAAGTCTATCAAAAGACATTGAGTCTAACAGCGAAAAGTTATCAAGGAAGTATGTATATGAAGATACACACTTCCGCATTTAATTATTAGAAAAGATGAGTCTTCAGCTCCACTCCTCTGCTGCCTCGTACTCTTGCTTCAAGTCCTCTTTTAACCTGCGCATTTTAGAAATAATGCGAGGGGCTAAGTACAATTTGTACTTAGTGAACACATGCCCGAAAACATACATATAAAATATTGTCATGCCTTTTTAGAGGGTCGCTCATGGGGTTTTAAACTTTGAAATCCTCCCATGGCACCAAAACATTTTATGCAATTAAGCGCGCTTTCAATAGTTAAACTATCTGCAAAAATATGTGACTGGGAGGTGGCCGCCAGCCACAGTCATAATGCTAGTCAATGTAGGGCGCGACCCCTTAACATGATAGCATCACAGTGCACTAACCCGTGGCATCTTTTCATACCAAACGGGCACGATCGTAAAAGACCCGCAATACGCGTGGTCAACATTCACGTTCCCACGTGTAATGTTCTTCTCTGAGTGGGGTTCCCCCACAAAGAGGACAAATAGCAAACACAAAACAATTTGCAATGACAAAACAATTAAAAGCAAAACATTTCATTTCATGCATGATTTGTTAAAAAGGAAACATCATTTGATTTTATTTTGGCCCACAATATTGGGGTACAAGAAAGCCCACCTTAGTTGGTGTGGTTGCAAGTGATTTCTGTAACTGTCGATCCTTTCCTTGCCCTTTCTTATGACATAAGGAATACGAGGGAATCCTCAAGTATAATAGATTATCTATAATTTGACACATTAAAACAGTTCTAGACTCTACATCGATCTTGAACTTCTCACATTGAGCCATCATACAAGTGGCACATATGGAGACTAATGACCCGTTGACCCGTCGGAAGGATCTGGAAGGAAGGGCTAGGCTGACTCACTCAAGGGAAAATAATAAAATAATAGGGTAATGCTTGATAGCTGTAACCCACTATTGTACTTTTGTACTACACTTTGTACTTTGTACTACACTATCTAGAAGGACCCAATGACTCCTATAAATAGGGTCCTTCCCCCTCATTGTAATGCATCCAATTCTCAAAGCAATAAAGCTCTACAAGCATTCTCCAAGATTATCTAGTCCCTCTCTCTCTCGTCCCTTATATTCTCTCTCAGCAAGGTTTCTTGGCTAGGCTGCTTAGAACTTGGTTCTAAGGCCGCACGGTTCAGGAGCAAACTCGTGTACGTCGAGTACTAAACTCCCATCCCGTGACAAGTGGTATCAGAGCCACGTTCGCGTGGTGTCTGAGGGAGAAAGAGCGGGTTCCATATGTCAAACGAGAGCGAGATGACCAAGGTCGGAGATGAGACGAAGAATAAGAGTAAGAAGACTCGTGAGCCTTCCAGGGATCTGATGGTGATGTTCGAAGGGCGTGTTGCTAAGGTAGAACTCGTTCTATCTGAAGTCCAGGGGGACGTACAGGAAGCATCCACAGTGACCGAGGAGGTACGCGGAGAGTTGGGCGAACTCAAGGATAACTTCCAGAGGGCTCTTGACCGCGTTGCCAACGATGCTGGTAAGGAAACGTCTATCTTACGTGATTTTATCGAGGATTTGCAGGGTGAGATTGGTAGGCTAAGGACGGACTTGGCCGGAGTAAGAAGGGAACGTGCCGACGGGGCTGGCGCGGCCAACTTGGGACCTCATCCAGATGTCCCTAGACCGAAGGGTTTTAATGGCTCGAGGGTGGCCAAGGAGGTGGATAATTTCATCTGGAGTATGGAGAACTACTTCCGTGCGACGGGAGTGGAAGACGATGGTGCTAAGGTAGGCATGGTCTCTATGTACCTACTTGATACTGCACTTCTATGGTGGAGACGCAGGTGTGATGATCGGAGTGGGGAACCGATCGAGAGCTGGGAGCAATTTTGGGAAGAATTTCGGAAACAATTCTACCCGGCCTATGCTGAAGATGAAGCACGGGCAAAGTTGCGGCGGTTGGAACACAAGAACGACCTTCGTGAATATTGTGGAATGTTCACGGAGTTAATGCTTCAGGTGCCTTCGATGGGAGATAAGGAGGCATTCTTCCACTTCATGGATGGATTAAAGTCGTGGGCCAAGCAAGAACTGCAGCATCGGGGCGTGCAGGACTTGCACTCCGCGGTGACTACGGCCGAGTCCCTCACGGAGTATCGTTCGGAGAAGCAGGAGCCGAAGAAAAAGGCTCAGAATGGTGGTGAACGGGAAAGAGTGGGACGGCCCGAAGGAAAGAAGCCGCCCCCAAAGTACGGTTACAATAAACCGGGTACGAGTCAAAATTTTAAAGATAAACGACCTATTAAATGCTTTCTATGTGATGGCCCGCACATGGCTCGGGAATGCCCTTCCCGATCCAAGTTAGCAAGCGTTTTGAAGGTGGACGAGGAAGAGGATACGCGGTTGGGTTCACTATGGATCCTAAGCTCTATAAAGACCAAGAAGGCGAGGTCGAAGGGCTTAATGTTCGTAAAGGTGGCTGTTGCGGGGAAGGAAATGAATGCCTTGGTGGATACGGGGGCCTCAAACCTCTTCATCTCCAAGGAAGCTGCAACAAAACTCGGCCTTCAAGTCGAAAAGGTGCCAGGAAGGCTGAAGACGGTAAACTCGGAGGAAGTCCCAACGTGTGGAGTAGCAAAGGATGTCGACCTTTGCTTGGGACAGTGGTGCGGGAAGGAAACTCTCGAGGTAATCCCCCTTGATGACTATGATCTTGTCATTGGTATGAATTTTCTAGATCGGATAGATGCTATGATAGTTCCGTTCGCAGATTGCATATGCATCCTGGATGCCCGTTGTCAATGTATTGTACCAGTTAGGAGGTCGAAGGGTGCTGGGGAAAAATCCTTTTCGGCCATGCAGCTGAACCGAGGGGTCCAGAAAGGCGAGGAGACTTACCTTGCCGTATTGAAGTCGGAGGAAGGAGGGGACGATGGTGCAGTCCCACCCGAAGTTGCCAAGGTGCTGGGCAAATTCAAAGATGTAATGCCGCCCGAGTTGCCGAAAGAACTTCCTCCTCAAAGGGAAGTGGACCACAAAATCGAGCTAGTTCCGGAAGCTCGGCCCCCAGCCATGGCTCCTTACCGCATGGCACTCCCGGAGTTGGAAGAACTCAGAAAGAAACTCCGAGGATTGCTTGAAGCAGGGCACATCCGGCCTTCGAAGTCTCCCTTTCGTGCGCCGGTGCTATTTCAAAAGAAGCAGGACGGAAGCTTGAGAATGTGCATCGACTACCGAGCTTTGAATAAGCTCACGATGAAGAACAAGTATCTGATCCCGTTGATAGCTGATTTGTTTGATCAGCTAGGAGGGGCAAAATGGTTCACGAAGCTGGACCTGAGATCGGGTTATTACCAAGTAAGGATTGCGGAGCCGAATATCCCCAAGATGGCGTGTGTAACCAGGTACGGCGCTTATGAATTTCTAGTCATGCCCTCTGGTTTGACCAATGCCCCTGCCACATTTTGTACGCTAATGAACAAGGTGCTCAACGACTTTCTCGACAAGTTTGTTGTTGTATACCTTGACGACATTGTCATCTATAGCCAAACTCTTGAGGAGCATGCTGAACACCTTCGGCGAGTGTTTAGCACCTTGCGGGCGCCTTCCCTGTTTGTGAAGAGGGAAAATGTGTATTTGCTCAGCAGGAGGTCCCGTTTCTTGGCCATATCGTGGGCGGTGGCCGAGTCAGGATGGATCAAAAGAAAGTGGTGGCTATAAAGGAGTGGGAAGCTCCAACAAAGGTGCAAGAGGTGCGGTCTTTCCTTGGGCTGGCCAACTATTATCGGCGGTTTATCAAGGGATACTCGAGCATAACGGTGTCCCTCACCGATTTGCTGAAGAAAGGACAGAAGTGGGAGTGGACGACAAAGTGTCAAGAGGCCTTTGATCGTTTGAAGAAGGCGGTGACCGAGGAGCCGATCCTTGCCTTACCGGATTATGAGAAATCTTTCGTGGTAGAAACTGATGCCTCTGATTTTGCGATTGGTGGTGTCTTGATGGAGGATGGGCATCCCGTGGCCTATGAGTCCCGGAAGCTGAATGAGACGGAACGAAGGCACACCGTCTAGGAGAAGGAAATGACGGCGGTAGTGCATTCCCTACGCACTTGGCGGCACTACCTGTTGGGAAAGAAATTCAAAGTGCGGACGAATAATGTTGCAACGAGGTACTTCCAGACCCAGAAAAGCTCACCTCGAAGCAAGCTCGGTGGCAAGATTACTTGGCAGAGTTTGACTACGAGTTGGAGTACAAGCCCGGCAAGACCAACTCGGTGGCTGATGCCTTGAGCCGGAAGATGGAGCTAGCAACCATTAGTCGGCCTGAATGTTCACTAATGGGGCAGATTCGGGAGAGCATGCAGCACGATCCAAGAGCAAGGGCCCTCATCGAAGTGGTCAAGGAGGCAAAACAAGGCAATTTTGGTGCGAGAATGGCCTATTGTACACAAAAGGGCAGCGGTTGTACGTGCCGGCACACGGCAACCTTCGGAAGGAGATACTATGCGAGTGCCATGATTTTAAGTGGGCGGGACACCCAGGAATGCATCGGACTCGAGCTTTGGTGCGAAGATATGAAGGCCCTTTTCGAGTCATCAAGCGGATTGGGAAAGTTGCCTACAAGCTGGAACTGCCCAAGAAGCTGAAAATACACCCGGTCTTCCATGTGAGTATGCTGAAGCCTTTTCATGAAGACCATGAAGACCCAAGTTGGATGGAATCAGCCCGCGCTCCCCTTGGAGCCAAAATGTCCTACGACCGTGAAGTTGAAAAGATTTTGGCCGATCGAGAAGTAAAGAAAAGATGGTGTAAGGCAAAGCTCGAATACTTGGTGCAATGGAAGGGAGTGCCCGAGAATGAAGCAAGCTGGGAGCCTGCCGAAGACTTATGGCAATTTGAGGCAGCAGTCCAAAAGTTCCATGAAGAAGGAGCAACGAGGGCGTCGCTCGAATAGGTCGGGGAGAATGGCACGTATGGAGACTAATGACCCGTTGACCCGTCGGAAGGATCTGGAAGGAAGGGCTAGGCTGACTCACTCAAGGGAAAATAATAAAATAATAGGGTAATGCTTGACAGCTGTAACCCACTATTGTACTTTTGTACTACACTTTGTACTTTGTACTACACTATCTAGAAGGACCCAATGACTCCTATAAATAGGGTCCTTCCCCCTCATTGTAATGCATCCAATTCTCAAAGCAATAAAGCTCTACAAGCATTCTCCAAGATTATCTAGTCCCTCTCTCTCTCGTCCCTTATATTCTCTCTCAGCAAGGTTTCTTGGCTAGGCTGCTTAGAACTTGGTTCTAAGGCTGCTCGGTTCGGGAGCAAACTCGTGTACGTCGAGTACTAAACTCCCATCCCGTAACACAAGGATATGAATGAATGATCAAACAATTTGGTTTGATGAACAATATAGTCAAACCTTATCTCATTAACTCGTGATTCAATATCGAGCGTAAACTTATAATGAAAGTTCATGGTTCAATTTAATTGAACAAACTTCGTCAAATGACGGAACATTACTTCGAAGATTATGATCGAAAGAATTTTATAATCAATTATGAATCATCGTACATTGCTTGAGAGTATGAGAACTCATCAAGTTGTTTCCAGAGAAGGTTAATTTATGGTTTATTGAATCGAACAATTAAAATTGGTTTGAATTCGAAAAGATTTCAATTAGGGTAGAAAAGAAAGGAATAATAATCATTGTCGATTGACGAAAGAGATGTCGAATAATATCGAAGATAAGTCGAATTGATCGAAGAAAGAAAAATTAAAATTTTGAAACTGGTGTTCGTGTCGATCGACACGGAGGGTGTCGATCCACATAGGCATGTCGACAGAAACATATGTCAACCGATATGAATTTCTATTCCAAACAAATTCATGTCAATCGAAATGGAGCTGTGTCGGTCGACACACCATGTGCGGACCGACATGGAATGATGTCGATCGAAATAAGAGATGCAAGGATCGACACGGAGAAAACTAGCTTGTGTCGATCGAAAAAAATTTGTTCCGTCGACACAATTTATGTCGATCGATATAAAGTTTGTGTCGACCGGAACAAGGGGTCGACACTCCAGATTTCAAATCGAGCAGCTGTGTTGATCGACATGTGTGTGTGTCCATCGACATTCTCTTGTCGATCGACATGCACGTATGTCGACTGAAACAGAGGCATTGTTGCCTTCGGCGGATTTTGTGGTTTTTCGCTCAAAAGGTTATTCGGGTTCGTCCAATCGATTTCTAAGAACACCAAATGGTTTCCTAACAATTATAATGAGTTTAGAAATGATTCTTAACATCAAAACACGATAGAATCAAGAGAAAACCTCAACATATCCAAATAGGGCAAATATACCAAATATGCTTCAAAATAACCAAAACTCGATTCCTAGGTCGATATATCATTTCTAGGCCCATAATATGACACGCTAAACATGCATACGTACTCATAAACTCGATATCAGGCCTAGATCATGACATTTATAAACTAGGGCATAAAATATAACATGTTCAAATCAACAAAATAGGTAGAGGGATGTTCGATTTATACCTCCTTGACGTTTCTATGCCTTCGTAAGCTTGATCAACCCTTAGTTCGTCAATTTCCCACTTCAAAACAAAAAGGAATGGGAATCTAAGGTTGGAAATGGAAATGGAAAGGAAACGAAGAGAGGATTCCGAAAAGGTATAGTTTTACCTTGAAAACCCTTCGCCAGAGCTTCGTCGGAGCTCGCCGGAATTTCGCCAGAGTTCTCGCCAGAAAAACTCTAGAGAAATCTTGAGAGAGAAGGTAAAGTGAGAGTTATGGGGGTGGGTTTCTATTTATAGAAGGGAGGTGAGGGTAAATTCGAAATTACCGAAAGTAAAAAAGGTTAAAGTGGTTGTCACATCGATCACTTTAACATCACCTCACGTCAACTCCACATCTCTTCGCGTCATTGCACGGGAGACCGTGATATTTTGTCGATACATGAATATTTATCGATCGATATTATCCCGATACGAAAATGTCAGGTCACCGAATAATTAATCGAGATTAATTAAGCTCATTAACAATAATTAATTTCCTCCAATAAAATTAAGGTGGCAAAAATACTTTGCTGAAATTCATAATTTCCCAAAATAAATCGATCGCGATATCTCAAATTAATTCGATAGCAAAATGTAATTATTTAAAATTTAATAATTACAATTATAATTTTACGAGGGGTGTTACAAATGTACCCACACTTTTTGTATTTTTAACATAAATTAATAAATTATAATCTAGATAAAAAAAAATCAAATTGGTGTACCCATGGTTTATATTTTAATATATAGATAATACTAATTTTAAGTAACATACAAAGTCAAATTTATATACTCACATTTTATATATTTTAGTATAAAGTAAAACTACTAAATAAAATAAAAAAGAAAAACTCGAACCTATGTACCCACAATTTAAAAGTTAACTTATGTCTATTTTTTATTAATTTAAATTAAAATTATAAATAACATGTGATATTTGTCTTTAATTTTATATATAAATTTCTATAATTATATATATTATATATATATATATATATATATTTACATTAATGAGTTGCTTATTGTTCGTTATAGTACATATTATACATATAAAAAATAATTAATTTGTACCGAATTTACAAAAATAATATATAAGCTATAAAATATTATATAAATTATAATTATAAATAACAAATTTAGTAATGTTATATTAATGTATCTTATAAATTTATTAAAATTAATATTACTATCTTACGAGTTTTGAAACATATGGATTTAAAATAATTTCATTTGTAATCATCATTTAGGTTTGCATGTTATTGTATAAATTTAATTATAGCTTGATTACCGAGTTTATATAAATTATTGAAATATTGGTAAAAAAGTAAAATATTTTATTGACAATTAATGGAGATAATTGTCTTTTATTATGGATTATAGAAATTGAAAATAAGACCGACTATATTTGTTGTTCAAAATTGATTGTTATGATTTGTATAAATTAATAAGTATTTAATTAATTATAATGTATTTAAATAAAATAAAATAATAATTTATTTGATGGAATAATTGTTCCCATCGTTTTATTTTAAAATAATTGAAGAGATAGTTTTTTTCTAAAAAAATTTATATATATGTTAAGGATGGGATTTAAGCACAAAACCTATTGAATACACAGAAACTAAATATCAGTATCATAGACCAACTCTACTACTTAAACATCTTTGATAAATTTTGTTTAAAAATATACATATACGTTATTCTATAGTTTTGGCGGGAATAGTTATTTTTCCACTACATTAATTCAATACATACTAGTATTTCACCCGTGCGTTGAACGAAATTATTGAATAAAATATTAGTAAAAAATATCGTATTTCTTTTATAATTGTTGATTCAAGACCCAAAAGATAGTTTAATTATCGATTCAGAATCCGAAAGATATTTTGTCAATCCAGTACGTGAGAATTGTATGATCTTTCGAGTCCCGGATTGAGAATTTTTTAGATCTTTCGGGTCCTGAATTGATAATTAAACTATTTTTAGGGTAATGAATTGATAAAATTCCTATTTTTTAATTTTTAAGAGAACACTAAGTCTATTCAAATACTAAAATCATTATAATGTGTCATACTATCTTAATACAAAGAGGGCATCTATATATTTATTCCTTCATTCCTCACAATAGTTAATTTTTGTAAAAAATAATACTCTCTTCATCCCGTTCTAATTGTTACACTTACCAAATCGGCCGTCCCAACCGAATTGTCATATTTCTAAAAATGACAATTTTTTCACACTCAATAATAAAATATTGATTCCACTTATACTCACAGTCCTTAATTCCCATGCCGAAAAGAAGTGTAACAATTCTACTGGGACGGAGATATTATAATGTTTCTAAATTGTAATTTGATTTAAAATGTAATGAATTATGTTTTAATTTAAAATTTTATATTAAACGACTTTTGAAACAAAACTTATAAAAATAATTTTAATTCAAAAAATATCCAATATTTTCTATTTTCTACAATTTATTGGGATTAGTATTTAGTTATTCCCGAATTAATTGGTGAACTTGATTACATAAAATTACAAACTATTGGACTTAGGTAATTATAGTGCACCCAATCCAATACAAATATTTAGTTATTGTGCCATAATTATCATGAGGTATAAATATATATTTCCGCTGGTTTTCTTCATTAGTCGCATCGTATTCAAAATAGTCATGTTTATCCTTACTTGCTCCAGGTTTGTGCCACACTGAAGCAACACCCCAAGTTCGATTGGATGCGGGGAGATCATTCGTTGCTTCCGATTGCATATCTGCCATTTTTGTCCATATATGCTCCAAGATTGTGTACTCTCTATAAATTTTGTTACCAAGCTTGCCATTTCGCACCGCGACAAACAAAAAAACATGTCAATCTTTCCCACTAATCAAGAAGACATCAATATTCCGTTGTCGTAATTTCCCGCATTCCCATCTTTCCACTACATGAAGTTTAGATCAGTGAGTTTTCATTTCCCCAATATTGCATGGACAACTAATATGACCTACGCATTACTTGAATTAATTCAAATTTTTCCTATTATTCCAGTTCATTTCTCTTGGTTTCAAAACATATTTTAAAAGTACTTGTCATCTACGGTAAATATATTATATTTTATACTTTATTTAAATATCTTTATAAATTAACTTTAAATGTTTTTTTAAAAATTTTCTCCTTCTCTCAATAGTACTCCTAATTTCTTGTTCACTTTTATAAATTAGTGTTAGTAGTCGAATTAGATTAGTTTTCACAATATTTTCTTAAAAGTTTGAATAAACATTTTTTTTATATTTCATATAAGAAATCTTTTTTTTAAGGAAGATCTTTTGAGAAATTTAGTTACATAAGTTAAAACAATCTTAAATAGAAAGATTAGCATAAAAATTAAAAAGTGTAGAAATTCCTTGCAGTTGAATCCATTTACTTTGATTTCAAGTTTGTGAAATCTTTTTGATGAAATGTAAGTATGCTTTCATTTCAAGTGGGACTTGAAAATTGGTTGAATTGCATCCACAAAAAAAAATTATGTAGATTAAAAAAATGGTGAAATAAAAGAAATACAGAAAATATAAATATTTTTTGAAAAATTTAGTTACATAAATTAATTAATACAATCTTAGAGAGAAAGACATGCAGAAAAAAGACTCGAAATTACATATCTTTTTGTTGAAACGTAAGAATGCTTCCATGATGATTTCGTTTCGCTCAACATGAAAATTGGATGAATTGGATTACAAAGAATTTATCACCATGATTTTATGTAGATTCAAAGAAAATTCATGAAATAACAGAAATACAAAGAATATAAACATAGTATAAGAAAATGAAATATGTTTGTCAAACTTTTGTAATTTTTGGGTATATAAATTGAGTTTGCACGGTCAACTCATATTTGTGGTGACTTTCATGTGTTTGTGGGGGAGGATATAGAATGTGGGATTCATTCTCAAATAATAAATATGCAATGTTAAATTTATATTTGTTGTAGTAAACGATGTTTATGCGATTAAATAAATAAAAAAATAATAAAGCGGGAACAATTATTGTAGACTGCTCTATTCAATATATTTATTGTTGGTCCTCGATCAAAGTGTTTTATATGCAGCGAAAGTATTAAATGTATCTTGCACTTGTCTTGTTAAGGTCTCGACTTAGCAAGTGTTTATCGAAATGTTTTAGCTCATGTATTCGTTAGTTCTATTGGAGTTTATACTTCAACACTTGATGTGTTGAGTTTCAAATATATCTAAGCACAAACAACAACAAAATATAAATGCTAATGACACAAGGGTTTTTATAGTAGTTCGAACAATTATTCTACGTCCACTCTTCAGTCCTTTGACTGAAAATTCACTAGAAGAATGAGCACAAGGTCAGGCCTGATCTCTAATGTTGAGCAACTCCTCCGTCTGGTCAGCGCGCACCTTCAAGCACCTCAATCTCCAATCTTCAACCGGTGTCGCTCCTTAGAGTGAGGACAAACCTCCCTTCTCCTTGGACGTCGACTGCTGGAAGTTTTATAGTTCTTCCCGAAACATATCCTTGTGTTGGCGTTATCCGTAAGAATCACTCTTGCACTGCAATAGTGACTGCTAGATTCTTTCTAGATTAGAAGGAATCCCGATATAACTTTCGGAAGTTAAACTTCACAGATCTTTGAGCTTCTGTTATGAGAGCTTGCGAAATGCTTCAATTAAGAACTTAGCTCGGATGAGTTTGCGTGATGTAGAGAATGTGCTTGATCTCTTTTGATGTAGAGTATGTAGAAAGTCGCGAACCTTTGAATCAAATAAGGATGACACCTATTTATAGGTGAAGATTCAAACGACTGTTTGAATCTTATCCGTTAGACTCAAGGCGAATGTTCGCCTATCTGCATTCTTCCTTTTTCTGCAGTGGACAGAGACTCTTCAAATCTCCTGGTCTTTGATTGGCGTAGCATCTATCTTTAGTCGTCTCTTGTCAGAACGGATCCTTTGTAGGTCTGAACCCTTCTTTTTCATGATAATTGTTCCATCCTCTTGATTGGTTGGGTTTCCTTGTAATTTGTAATCCATCTGATTCTCGACTGTAAAACTTCTCTCTTGATTGCTGATTGTCGTCTGCTGGCTACTGGTGTGTGTCTGATGTCTCCGTAGTTTGCTGGAGTTCCTTCTTCAGCATACCTGTCGCGTTCCTCCGCATTACTAGCCTTTCTTCTTTTTCAGCATTCTTTAGCAATTTGCCAAGTTTGCTGACTTCTTCGGCGCAAACCAGATTCTTTTCCTTTTCTTATTCTATTACAACTCGAGTATAAATTCCTATTCATGACTTTTTACAATTGACTCGATACTGAGTTGATAGAGCTTTGATGCACAGAAACATATCAAACTATGATTATGAATTGGTTTACAAGAGAGGGGTCCAACAATATTCCTAACAATTTCCCCCTTTTTTGTGCGATCAAAGTCTCTATCTTCAGCTTTAGTTCTATCTGATCATGGGAAAGCTGATTACTGAGATTACAAAAATTTCCTATCAATTCTATTCTCAGTGTCTCAACTCCCATAGACTCAGTATTGTTCCTAAACATTCCCCCTTAATGTATCAAGGGTATTGCTCGATAAAAAGGATTAATCAGGTAAATAGCTTCAAAGTCTTTTACCAAGTAAGCACAAAACACATTTACGCATAATATCATCAAGCAATCACAGGAACATTCCACACCCATCACATTCCATGCAGTTTGCTGATTACACTAAGTGTGTAATTTCAGCTTATTCAATTTAAATCAGCGTTGGACAATGAGATGTTGTCTTCAACCTGGGTTAGTTTACATTCATAATCTCAAGTTCTGTTGTACATCTATATAACCCAAATTGAAATTGAAAAAAATTAAAATTGTTCAGCCAGCAAGGAGATTTAGAGATAGAGAGATATTACTTCTTTGTCGTTGAGGAGTCTGAATCAGCAGCATTTTTGGCACCTGAACGATAGTTCGATCTTTGCTGAGCAGTCAGCTAAGGATATTAGTCTGCCAGCATTTCTGCTGAGCAATTGACTTAAGGTTTTCCCTCTTTTCTTTCCTAGCGGTTTGCTGAATCTTCCTAGTGGCTTAGACAAAAACCATTTTCTTTGACTTACTCGATTCAACGATGCAAGACTTTTCACTGTCAAAACCTATTCCAGGAAAGTTCTTCGAACTTGTTTGGACACTTAGAATATCATCTAAATCTCTCGTGCTTTTTAAAAATTTGCATTGACATACATTTTGCACTGAGTGATTAATTTTTAAGATTTCGTTCTCCTGTCTTAAAGTACTATAATTATCACTGAAGGAGGAGAATTCAATTTTTAACTTTAAAAGTTCCTCGTATGTTGACTTAGATTTATAAATCTCACTGGTCAAATTTTAAAGTTGAGACTTTAGAGAGGAATTTTCTTTTACTAGAATATCATTTAATGCAAGAACTTTTGACAACTCTTTTAGCAAGTATTCCACAGTTATCTCATCTGATTCTTAGCAACAAGAATCAGCAGTGTCATCCATATTATCAGAGGCTGAAGCAATAGACAAAATAGTGTTTGTTACCTTGTTTCCTGAGACAGCTAGAGCTGATTCTTCTGTCTGCTCTTCATTGATGTCTGCCATGAACACCATTAGAACATCCTCTTCATCTTCTGATGAGTAATTTTCGTCGTTATAATCTGGGATGTCTAGTAGTTCTGTCCTTGTCAGTAAGGCTTTAGTGACAGCCTTCGATGCACGTCTTTGGGACAACTTCCTCAGAGTCTTTCCCTTTCTTCTGGATCTACCTTTGGACATTCGAACTTCAGGTGATCTGGGGAACTGCACTCGAAGCATGTTCGTGGTGCTCTCTTGCTATTCTTTTTGTCTGTTGGTTGAATCAGCTGGAAGTCTTCCTTTTTCACTTTTGCTTTCAACAACAACCTTTGCAGACTTTTCATTTGTTCCTCCAGCTCTCTTACGGAGCATTCATCTTCTTTGAAGTGAGATCCGCTGATGGAAGGAATCTCCTTTGTTGAACTGGACTGAGCAAGTCAATCTGAGTGGAATGGTTTCTTTGTTTTCCATTTTTGTCCATCTTTCTTTACAAAGAATGCGGCACCCTCCATCGGTTCTTCGATGTTGACTGTAGCACGAACAACTTCATTTTTGTTGATCTGGGCGATATCCCATTCATGGGCTTCGAATTGAGCAAACACGTCTTTGGTGCAAATCTTTGACAAATCTTTATCTTTTAGACTAGTTACTTTGACGAACCAATCCTCCTTAGGTAGTCTTGAGAAAAAAATTTGAATTCATGTCAGGAAGTTCATACGTTCTCCCCAACTTCTTTAACTCAACTACAATATTGTTGAATCTTGCCTCCATGTCCTTGATAGTTTCACCTGGAATCAAGCAAAAAGATTCATACCTGTCTACCCATTGTTGTAGCTTATTTCTCTTCATCTGATCCGATTCTTTGTCTAATGTGCCAAGAAAATCCCACATTTCTTTAGCACTATCGTACTCCAACGCTTCAACCATTAGAGTAGGTGATACGGCACCTAATATTAGATCCATGGCTACGTAATTTAGTTGATCACGGGCTCATTCTTCTTGAGTCCATTCATCAAGCGGCTTATCCACCATTACGTCTGGTCCTGTTACGTCCTCTCCGACCCTTGTCTTCACCGTCTGGATCTTCATATGTCCAACTTCGATCACTTGTCTCATCTCAGGATGCATATTCATCAGTGTGATCATAGACTTCTTTTTCCAAGTAGAATAGGAATCTGGAGTGAACTTGGGAAGCTTAGAATTGTGTGCCATTTTCTTGAACCTGAGCTAAAAATAGAACCATAGATATGCAAAGATAATCTGGATCTGATCCTAGGCAACTCAAAAGAAGCTAGTCTGTAAAGACCAACCGCTCTGATACCACTTGTTGGTCCCTGATCAGAGTGTTTTATATGCAGTGGAAGTATTAAATTTATCTTGCACTTGTCTTGCTAAGGTCTCGACTTAGCAAGTGTTTATCTAAATGGTTTAGCTCGTGTATTCGTTAGTTCGATTGCAGTTTATACTTCAACACTTGATGTGTTGAGTTTCAAATATATCTAAGCACAAACAACAACAAAATATAAATTCTAACAACACAAGGGTTTTTATAGTGGTTCGAACAATTGTTCTACGTCCACTCTTCAGTCCTTTGATTGAAAATTCACTAGAAGAATGAGTAGAAGGTCAAGCCTGATCTCTAACGTTGAGCAGCTCCTCCATCTGGTCAGCGCGCACCTTCAAGCACCTCGATCTCCAATCTTCAAACGGTGTCGCTCCTTAGAGTGTGGACAAACCTCCCTTCTCCTTGGACGTCGACTGCTGGGAGTTTTATAGTTCTACCTGGAACCTATCCTTGTGTTGGCGTTGCCTATACGAATCACTCTTGCACCGCAATAGTGACTTCTAGATTCTTTCTAGATTAGAAGGAATCCCAATTTAACCTTCGAAAGTTAAACTTCACAGGTCTTAGAGCTTCTGTTATTAGAGCTTGCGAAATCTTCAATTAAGAACTTAGTTCGGATGAGTTCGCGTGATGTAGAGAATGTGTTTGATCTCTTTTGTTATCTCTTGTATGTAGAAAGTCGCGAACCTTTGAATCAAATAAGGATGACACCTATTTATAGGTGAAGATTTAAACGGCTTTTTGAATCTTATCCATTAGGCTCAAAGGGAATGCTCGCCTATCTGCATTCTTCCTTTTTCTACAGTGGACAGAGACTCTTCAAGTCTCCTCGTCTATGATTGGCGTAGCTTCTATCTTTAGCTGTAAATATGATAAAAGGTTTACGTTTGCAACCTAATGTACCCACTCTTTATTTTTTTAATATAACTTAATAAATTATAATTTCAATAAAATAAAAAGATACCCATGTTTTTTATTTTTTTAATATATAGATAATAATAATTTTAAATAGCATGAAAAATCACACTGATATACTCACATTTTATATATTTTAGCATAAAATAAAAAACTCTAAATAAAATAAAGTAGAAAAAATCGAAAGGATATACGCACATTTTAAATGTTAGCAATTATGTCTGTTATTTTTCTAATTTAAATTAAAATTATAAAAAAATATGTGATATTTTTCTATATATATATATATATATATATATATATATATATATATATATATATAATCACATTAATGATTATTTATTATTCATTGTAGTACATATTATATATAATTTAATATTTTAAATTACAAAAAATAATTATTTTGTAGCGAATTTTATAAATGTTATATTAGTCTGTCTTATTAATTTATTTACATTATTAAATGTTACTATCTTACGATTTTTGAAATATATAATTTTAAAATAATTTTAGTTGTAATCGTCATTTAATTTTACATGTTATTGTATTATTGAAATATTGGTGAAAAATAAAATATTTAGTTGATAATTTATGGAGATAATTATCTTTTATTATGAAATATGGAAATTGAAAATAAGACGTGACTATATTTATAGGACAAAATTGATAATTATGATTATAATTTATAATTATATAATTAATCATAATATATTTAAATAAAATAATAATTTAAATTGATGGAATAATCTTTCCCATTTTTATTCATGGGAAAAAATAATTGAAGACATAATGTTTGTGTTAAAAATGAAAATTCAAATATAAATTTATATGTTGAGTAGGATTTGAACTCAATACCTTTTGATAATAATTATTTCAGAAATATGCATATTCATATTTTATTAATTTTGGCGGGAACAATTTTTTTTAGACTTCTTTACTTTAGTATATACTAGAATTACACCCATGCGTTGCACCGTAAAATTTTATACATTTAGAAGTATTTTAAATATAAACTCATGTTCCACTAAAATTAATAGTATTAGAAACAAATTGTTTCTAATTAAGGCAATATATATTTGTTAATAAAAGTAAATTTAAATATTTTAAGAATATTATAATTGTCAAATTACAATTTATTATTGTTTACGATTTGTTTTCTCCGAGTAAAAGTAATATATGTGAGGTGCATAAAAAGTTGCACAACAATAATAGAGAATTAAGTTTTAATAATAAATTGACAAACCAAAATTCACTTTAAAAATATCATCAGCATTGAATTTATATTATAAACCTTTAGAATACAATACCTTGTAGCAAACACAATGAATGTACATTTGAAACCATACTAACTTTGCAATTTTAATTAAGAAAATATATTTTTATCTATCCCAAGTTTTGAATAGGTTCCCAAATTTATCATGAACTTTTAAATTAAATAATTCAAATTCTAAAACTTGAACAATTTCCCCCAATCAAAATTCAATTATCGAAAAATTTCTGTGTACACAAACATAACAAACCCCTTAGATTAAACAAATTCCTTGTAGAATATTTCCTTTTTTTTAGGGAATAGATTACCATAAAACTCATCAAGTTTTTATAAAAAATACAATACTTTAGAGTAATACATTGATATATCATTTAAACATAATTTAATTATGTGATTATTGTACTTGCATTTTGATGTTTTTCGTAGTCTCTTTATTTGACATTACCCATTGAAATAAAAGGATAATAATTATCAATTTAAAAAATTTTAAAATATAATTAGGAATATAAATTTAAAACATTATTAAATCTACTTTAATTAAATAGTTGAGTTGCTAACAATGTAGGTACAATCTATTAATATACGAAAAAATAAATTTAAGAAAATGATAATAGACACACGTAGGACAATAAATTAATAATAAACAATAGCATACTATAATTAATTGGAATAAATTCTATTGTTGTTTTTCCACGAAGCTGCCTGGTCAATGGTCATCACTGCTGGTTTCACGCACCAAAACAATGTCATTTGCTGCTGGTTTCACGCACCAAAACAATGTCATTTGTGGATGACAAATAAGTGAAAGTTAGGTCGTTCAAAAATATTTTGATAAAAATGATCTGTAGTGCAATTATTGAATGAGTTAAAAACATTTGCTACTGAAATGTATATTACCAAACACAATATTAGACAATTTACAAATGAATTCCAGTCCTGCATAGCAACCTTTCTTTTTTTTAATTTTACCCTCCGGTTCGATTCGTAAAATATATTCATGTGCGGGACATGAGATTGTAAGAAAAAAAAGAGCTAGATCAACAAACAAATGATAAACACGAGCAAAATTATTAACCATTATTCAATACCTTACAACCTAGGTGGCAGGTGCATAATATTGTCATATTTGACAGATAAACTCTTTTGCATTGATGATGGGCTTTAACCAAACCCATGTTTTCACTCCCTTAAATCACACCAGCTGCTAATTGCCCTTGTTGCCGTAAGACTGAATCAAATATGTTGTTGCTTTATTCTTTTATGCACAAATTTAACTGTTCCTGCAACGCTTGTTGTTCCCATATCAGGGCACTCCAGTTGTTGAACCAAATCATTGCTGCTATTTTTCACCTGTTTTGTGCTTTAATTTTCTCTACTCCATTGTGACTGCGGTGAGCTATTAGCCAAAAACCTCATTCCTTCGTGCATTTGAAACAACACTGTCCTCGTGCCTCTGTAAAGTTGCACCAAAGCCCACCTCTCCTTGGCGCGCTCCTACATCATCGTCCATCTCTTAACGCCATCGCTAAACTAATTTCTCCGCGCTGTCCCGTTCTTATATCTGGTGTGGAATTTCGTTTGTGGGAATAGACGAGTGATTTATTTGAAAATATTGTCCATGTGGATGAAATTTGAATTCTTGGAAATCATGAATTTCAAAAAGTAGATAAAAAAGATTGATAGCTGCTTTCTCGGTAATTGATGTGATTTTCTATGTGCATGTGTACGACAATCGAAAAATTTAAGATGGAAACCAGTTTTTGGTGATTTTATTTTTTAAACAGCAAATTTGTGCATATTTTTGAGAATTTAGGCGGGAAACTTTTGGGACTCCTTTAGTATAGAAAATAGATATAGATATAGATTCTTTAACTAAGAAGAGTAATAAAAATAAATTTAAGTATCAAGTATTAATATCTATATTTAAGGATCTCAATTGAATTAACTTAAAGAGTTTAATTGAATCAAACTATGAGTAATATATTTAAATTTGGAGTTCAAATTAATTGAATTTTAATATTTAAATGTAATATATTGCCTCACTTATAAAATTGGTACAATATATTACCTTGTTATATAATTTATCTTCAAATATTTGATGGGTGATATTTGAAAGTTTGTATATTTATTTTGTAGTTTAATATCTCATCATGTCACTACAACAAAAAGGGGAATAGACAACGTTTAAGAGAAGACGCGTAAAATCGCGTCTTCTATAAGTATATAGAAGACGCGGATTCCTGCGTCTTCTATATTTTTGCAATTAAAATTAACCTACACCTGCTGATTTTTAATTAACGCGCTGAAACAAAAATTGCCCCTCCCGCGCCCCCGCCGGCTAGTCCTCCCGCCGCCAGCCTGCCCTCCAGACGCCAGCCCGTCCTCCCGCCGCCAGCCTGCCCTCGCCGCCGCCGTCGAGCAGAAGCAACCGAAGTTTTTTGCGCCCCCCGCCAGCTCGTCCTCCCGCAGCCAGCCTGGTCTCGCCGCCGCCAGCCGTCCTCCCGCCGCCAGCCGTTGTCCTGCCCCCAGTCGTCATCAAATTCACCGTTACAATATTTCCTTCGTTACGTGAAAGCCGTTGGTTGGGATTTTTCTTTTGTTTAGCTTGTTGAATTTGATGAATCTGGCTTTTTTTTTGTTTTCGGTTTATTGCCTGAATTCTGTTTCGTTTTTGGCTCAGTTGCTATATACATCTTTGCTTCAGGCTCAGTTGCTATCTTCTTCTACTCGGTGAATTATCTGGTTTTCGATCTTCTTCTTGCTTCAGGTTGGTTTAACTCTTTCTTATTTTAATGAAATAGTTTTACATCTAGTTCTGCCTATTCTTGCCTTTGAGTATATGATTGAGAAAATCTCCCATCTTCATATTTTCCTATTATTGGTAGATACACAACTTGAGCTTGGTCTGTATAGCTTTAACTGATATTCTTGAGGAATAAAATGCTTAGAAGCATCAAAGAAAAGGCTCTGGTTTCCTTCTCCCTGTTATTTAGGATTTTGAATTTAGATTTCAATCGCGGGTGACAATTTTGTACGCATATTGTGGAATTTAATGTCATCTGTTTCTGCGTTTCTTATCTTACTTATGCTCCACAATAAATTCCCAAAATAAAGATTCTGAATTAATTCATTTAAATGATAAAACATAAGTGGGGCAGTGGAATTGATCTCATTATTACAAAAAAGATATTATGTTTTCTTCTTATTAAACAACGTCTCTTTCTCTTTGATTTATAAAAATCAAACTTGGGAGACAGTCTTACCTGGAATTTTCTTTTTAAGATATAGCATTTCAACTTAATTAAATAAAAAAAGGTCCATCGTAGATTTTACAACCCAATCTTTTGAGTTTTGATTTGATAAGTGAAACATACTCAAAAATCTAATTTCTATATTTCAAAGAGTATAAATTTAAGAACTGATCTATAAAAACTGATATGATTTTTATTATAAAAATAATATTGTATTTCCTATTTTCATAATTGGGACATATATATAGATATGCCAAATGGACTCAAAAAATAATCAGGAGATAGACCCGTGAAGCTTATTCTCATAATTAATTAGATATATTATTTCGAGATTCTTTAATGTAATGAAAATTACAATGTGGATATATTTAATGAGTTTGACGGCTGGGCAGCAGCTCTCTAAATATTTGAATTTCTATCTGATCAATAATAAGAAAATAATTTATTAAACTTATGGTTCAATTTTCTGTAGTGGTTGAAATATTGAATTATTCTGTTTAGATTTGTAATAACGTTGTTTTTGGCATATGTGAGACTCTAGAACTGTGTGACCTGCTCCCAAATTCTAACTGGGGAACTAAACTTTCTGAGGCATTTTATGTTTAGTGAGATTTTCATTAATATAAACGAGTAATTAGCGGAACATCAATATAATACATATCTAAGAGATAGTCTTGTGTTGTGAGAGAATAAAAATATATTATTTATTAAATAAAGATTAAATAAAAATATATCATTTATTAAAAAACTTGATTAGATATCTGAATAAGGTTAGATTTATTTTATAAAAAAAAATCGTAAATCGATCTCATACAAATTTTTACTTATTTTCTAGTTGATGTGGTTAACTAGAAGGACCACTATAACTATAGTCTTGGATATATTTACCAAAACAAAAATGATTTTATTTAATATCATGAACCAAATATATCTTACACACATAAATTATATTGTTGAATATATATATAATTCCAAATAAATAAATCTAGAAAGTGTTAATTTGTTTCCAAATGGTACATAATTTGTTTTTCTTGGAGGCGCCGTCCTTTGACTATGCATATCTAACCAAACCACGAATTTTGTTGAATTACTTCCAAATCCACATTCATTTAATAATTTATTTTTCTACAAAATATCCCATTATTTTATTAATATATAAATGTACAATCTTAGGGTAATATTCTTCTGATGGAATGGATAGTGGTAGGTGTGTCATCATTCTTGAAACGCCAACACTTTGGTAGGTATGTTCTTAAGATGTAATTTGTGATAATGGTATTTTTTGGTTTGTTAATGTTCTGTGATTTATGTCCAATGTTTTTTATGTCCAATTAATGGCAGCTTTGAAGTTTGAAAAGTTGTAGCTCGAGTTTAGGGTGGTTTCAAACAACTTGTCATTTGTTCAGGTAATTATACAATTTATGTCCAAATTTGTAGTTTAAACTTTTTATAACTTGTGCCCCTGATTTTAATTGCTCCCTTAATGTGGCCTGTGTTTTTGCAAATCTTTTCTAATCTAATTAATTAATAAAAAGATTGGCAGTTAATCTAATTAATAAATAAAAAAGATTGCCATCATATATTATAACAGAACAACTTAATGTTTATACCTCTCCACTATTAATCCAATGTGTAACATTATTTAAAAGATGCAAAGTTCGTATACTATAGTTAGAGACCGCGATGCATGTTTGGGTAGGCGGCGCCCATTGATTGCAGTCCGTTTTGCATGTTTTGGGTAGACGGCACCCAATATTTGTGGTCCGCATTGGTATGCCTGGGTAGGCGGCGCCCAGTAATTGTTTATTTGCTCTCACTTAAATACAAGTCTATTTTGAATATATGTCTTCCATTATAATTTTTTGAGTTTTTAATTTGCTTTCTTCGCCAACCCAAACAAATTGTAAAGATATATGATAGTTATATAGGATTTGTTTGCTGCTGGGATTGTGTGTATTGAGAGTATTATTATTGTAAATAACACGGAAGAATTCCGTGAACTACCATGGATAACCATAATTATACTATTGTGGATAACCACATCATATATAAAATAGTGGTAACGGAAACCGTTACACCGTGGTGTGAAATGCCAATTACTTAATGATCTATATTGATAATCTCTTAATTTGTGTGATATGAGAGCGTCATTATGTAAAGTGTTACATTGTAACCAATTCAAAAATATACCAAACTCATCAACCTCCAAATAAATTGTATGCACTTCATGGAAATTACCTGTTCCGACCACCTACTACGACAAAATTTGACCTAAAATAAATTTTGTATATTTTCAGGCAACATTTACAAAATATGGTAGAAATGGATAAGGGGTGGATGTCAAAAAATAGATTATCTAAGGAGTATGAGGATGGAATCAATTCTTTTGTGAATTTTGCCATCGAGAACGGTAAAGATCCGAATGATATGTATTGTCCTTGTGTTAAGTGTGGAAATCTACGGAAAAATAATGTGAAAACTATCAAGGCGCATCTGATTTATAATGGAGTTGATTTGACATATACTCGTTGGATCCACCATGGAGAGATGCTTAGATCTCACATCGACACCAAGGATAAAAAGATGAAAATCGAGCATGAGTTCTATTCACATGAGCCGACTGAAATGGTTTACGATGCTAATATTGAGAATCCTAGTCATTTACATAAAATTCTGGAGGAAGCAGAGATGCCATTGTACCCTGAGTGTACTAAATTTACGAAGTTATCAGCAACTGTTAAGCTGTATAATTTGAAAGCAAAATACGGTTGGAGTGATACTTCGTTTACAGAGTTGCTGGTTTTGATCAGAGAAATACTTCCACAAGATAATGTATTGCCTTCATCGTTGTACGAGGCGAGAAAAAGTCTATCCACATTGGGGATGAAGTACGAAAAGATTCACGCTTGCCCCCAAGATTGTATTTTGTATAGGAATGAACATGCTGATTTGGTGAGTTGCCCTACATGTGGATCATCAAGGTGGAAGGTAATGAAGAGATGTAAAAATTCTGATGGAGCTCTTGTTCAAGAGAGCAAGACATGCGATGGAGTTCCAGCTAAGGTTTTATGGTACTTTCCTCCGATACCTAGGTTTCAGAGAATGTTTCGTATTAAAGAGATGTCCAACAATTTAGCATGGCATGCTCACAAGAGAGTCAATGATGGCTATTTACGTCATCCGGCAGATGCACCTGCTTGGAAACTTGTGGATGAAAAGTGGTCTGAGTTTGGAAAGGAACCCAGAAATCTTCGATTGGCACTTTCTGCTGATGGCATCAATCCTCATAGTGTTCAATCATCCAAATACAGTTGTTGGCCAATTATTCTTATAACGTACAACCTTCCACCATGGCTATGCATGAAAAGAAAGCATAGTTATGTAATAACATACTATTTTTTTTTATAGCAAGTGTTCAATTTATCTGAAAGCTGGAAGAAAAAGTGTTTGACTTCTGCAAACACAAAGTGGCGTCAATGGAAATCAACCCTCTATCTTAAACATATTGTTCCAAACGAGGGTCCTCCTGATTTGTTATTTCATCCACCACCAAAAGAGAGGATCCTAGAGGCTGATTGGAAGGAATTTGTCATTAGTCGTTTATCTGAAAATGCTAAGGTACAATAAAAATTTTATTCATATTTTCAAGCAAATTATTAAATTAATCAAATACATTTACAGGACAAAAGTGAAGATGCTGCGAAATTGAGAGCTAAAAATATATATCCACATTGCACATCACGCAAAGGATATTCTGGACTCCGTGAAGAAATGGTAATTTTGAAATATTCTCAATAACTAAAGACTAAAAATTTTGTATATCTTAATGACTATTTTTAATAACAGTTTCAGAAAAATCAACTCACGGGAGATGAAGAGATTGACAGAGCCCTCTTGTGGAAGCAAGCACGAACAAACAAAAAGGGAGAGTTTGAGGGTGATGCGTTATTTGAAACTGTTGCAAAAATTGTAAGTATCAACAAAAATATTTGAATAATGATCTGGGTTTTTAAGTACTTAATTAATGTTATAATGTAGGATGAATACATACAACAGAAGTCTGAGGGCTCATTTTCCAGCACTAATCTCACAGACGACATCTTGTCGCAAGCACTAGGGAAGCCCAAATCTTCTGGACGTATAAAGGGTGTTGGACGATATGTTACCCCATCTAATTATCTCAGCATCTGTTATGATTCTGTGAAGGACCAGGAGATTACATTTTTGAGACAAGAGATGGTCATGATGAAAGCACGTATGGATCAGATGGAAGAGTTGTTAAAAAGAGGGGCTTCGCAGGAAGAGAAGGGCAGTTGCTCAATACAAAACGAAGTTGTTTCTCTTGACAAAGATGAAATTGAACTTATTCCGAAAAAGGTATACATAAAATGATTAAGAATTATAGCTAATACTTATTAATTAATTTGATGATAAAATAGGTAAAGAAAAATGATTCACAAAGAAATCATTGAAGTTAACGGCTCAGGATATACCGCCTTCACTGAGGTTGTTGCATGTAGCTGCGAAACATGCTATTGGCAAAGATGGTAGCATCCAGGTACCGGTAGATGAGGATGTCTTTGGTCAAAAGCAGAGAAGTTTATTTCTTTTATTAGAGGACATCCACCATTTCTGTGAGCTTAACCCTATCGGAGCAGCATGCATATCGATTTATATATTGTAAGTTTTATTTTAATTATTTTATTATTTGTTGTATCAGTATATACAATATTGTTTTAATGTAACTTGATCAATGTGAGAATATGCAGGCACTTGTATAAGGTGTGTGCGAACACGAACCTTCTAAACAATATGCTGTCTCAAGCAACCATAATGTGGTAGAGAAGGCCGATCTCGTAGGACGAAGGTTGATTGGAACCTCATCGAAACAACTTGTTTTTGTGCCATGCAACGTTGGGTACATAAATATAATCATTTAAATTGTTTAACAATGTTTATATTTATTACTGTTGGTAAAATTCAATCACCGTTTTTTGACTTTAAAACTAGGTTTCATTAGATCCTTCTGGTGATTGATGCACATGTTGACAAGGTGTATGTGTTGGATCCTCTTGATAACAAAATTCATTATGATGAGTGGATAGATATAATTGAAATGTAAGTTTACATTTTAATTAACGAAGTAGATGGCCAACATTTTTTTTCACTTTTTATTTTATTATAATGTAGGACTATGAAAATATTCAAACATGCAATTGGAAGAAGAGGGACTAAGTTTGACTGGGAAGTCGTCATGGTAAATGTGTCTTACTTGAGTTGTTAAAATTGTATATTAAAGCATTAATTATTTTTAAAATGATGATCATACAGTGTCCACAACAACCCGATGCAAAGCAGTGTGGCTATTATGTCATGCATTATATGAAAGATATTATTGACGACATTCCTGATTCTCTTCCATTGACAGATATGGTAAGTAATTTGAATCAATTCTAACCTATATATTAACGAATTCATTACTTGCAGTTATTCATTGTCTTTGTGCTTCAATTTTTAATAGTTTAATCCACAAATGTATCGTCGAAGTGAAATTGATGAAGTTCGTAAGGATTGGTGTGACTTTGTCCAAACTTATTTGGATTGAGGTATGTTTGTATGTTTGAGTTATCGTTTTATGTGATTATTTTTCTAAATCTCATTTCTATGTTGCATTATTGATAAATTTTCTAATGTCATCTCTATTTCAGGTCGTTGAAATTATCAGAACGGCAAGGGAAGTCTCCTATATCTATCAAATACTTTGATCGGGCTACAAGATAGATTTAGCATAGACGACTAGAAAGACTTCAATTTTGTATACCAAACACTTTCATAACTTTTGAACTTAAATCATGTGTATATTTAATTTTGTTCTAATTATTAGTGAAAAAATTGAAGATTTTGTTGCTAACAATGATGTTATTGTTGTTATTTTAGAATTATTATAATTACAGGATTTTAGAAATTGAAAAAAAAATAGTAATAAAAGCAATAGAACACGCGGTAAATAGTGTTGTGTTTATAACATATAGAAGACGCGAAAATATGCGTCATCTATATATATACAGAAGACACAAAATTAATAGGCAATACACGACGCGGCAATCTGCGTCTTCTATAGTATTACAGACGACGCAAAATTGCGCGTCTTCTATTGGCATATAGAAGATGCGGATTTTCGCGTCGTCTATATGCTAATAGAAGACGCGGAATTCCGCGTCGTCTATATGCCAATAGAAGACGCGGAAATCTGCATTTTCTATTAGCGAAAATTGAAAGATTACACTTAAATTGAAGACGCAGAATTCAGCAATAGAAGACGCGAATTCCGCGTCTTCTATTGCCTTTTTTCTTGTAGTGTGTATATTAGATATAAATATGTTTGGAGAAGAAACTACTTTTATTGTCTTAAATGTAATTCCTATAATAGTACATTTTGGGATGACAAAATTCAATAAAAAGAGAGAGAAAATGGTTAAAAACACTAAAATGCATTAGGATAGAAAAAGGGGAGAGAACATTCAAATGAGTGTGTCTATAGTTGAGAAATAAGAAAAAAAGTGATAAAAATATGATGTGTGATACACGTAGAAAAGAGGTGAGACAGAAGTCGACAAATATGATTTTAAACAAATCAAGAACATGCAATTAGTTTTAAGTTCAAATTCAAAATCAATTCATGAAAAATTCGAATATCGGAGCTCAATCAAATCATGTTCTAATTTTATGCAATACAAACACTACAAGAAAAATATTAAAAAATAATGGTTAAAAAGTATTGTTATAGAGTAATCAGAAGTGTTGTTGTAGGTGGTGTTGTTGTAAGTATGCGCTGAAAGACAACAGTTTTACATCTGATGTCTTTTCGATTTAAAAGTGTTGTCTTTTCTCCATATGGATAATACTTTTAACCCATTGTTTTTTCTACAAAAGACAACGATTAGAATGATTGAAGTATATTACATGACCATGCCCTACAATATTGATCTAGAATTTAATTTATTTTGATATCTAAATAAATATATAGCTCATATAGATAAATATTTAATATTATTAAATATTGATGAGATGACATAAAATACAATACTCAAATGTGTGTAGATAAAATAGATGATTAGTAGTAGTGAAATGTATATAGAACAATAACAAAACAACTTGATGGAGATTCAGTTAGCAAGATATATCAAGATATTTCAAGAAGATTTGTTGAAGATATTATAGAAGATTTGATATATCTTGATGAGATTTGATTTAGTTTTAATTTGATTTGATTTGATTTCTAGATTTGTTAGATTTGATTTTTAGCATGATTTGATTTCTATATTTGATTTGATTTCCTAACTTGATTAGGATTAGATTTGATTTAATTTCCTAGTTTGATTAGGATTAGATTTGATTTTTCTCCCTATAAATAGGGCTTCATATTTTCATTGTAATTCAGTTTTTAGTTTAATAATATTCGCGAGTTTTATTCTCCAATTATCTGAAAGCTCTTGAATTTCTGTGGAGTACCTTGAAATTCAATATTGACTTATCAATCGGACTTACACATCCGATTGTGGTGTCTTCTACCGTTCTTCATCATTAGTTCTTCAGCTTCTTGGGGCGTATATGAGATTCATCTGGAATACATCATTTGAAGGGTCGATAGTTCTTCAGCTTCTTGGGGTGTATATGAGATTTGTCTTGAATACGTCATTTGAAGGGTCGAATTAGGGTTGTTGAACTTCCATCCGTTCGTCGCTTTGTTTTCAGTTCTATTCAAGTCGTTTCCGTGTCGTGTCAACTCTTGTTCCTGGGCTGCGATCTAAACCCTCCGGTGAGGATCGTATCATTTTGGTACACAGAGCCAGGTTGTGTCTTTCTTTTCCTAATTAAATTAGTAATCTGAAGCATGATTTTTAATCAATCAATTTTAATATTTCACTTGACTGCTTCATATCTACAAAATAAATTGAATAAATATAATTTTAATAATAAATTATTAATATAAATATATACACATTGCGCATCGCGCAATAGCAAACTAGTACAAAGAATGATACATATCTCAGGATTTTTGCATACTCAACCTTATTAACTTGCTCAGTTACACCACTTCATTCCCATCCTCGCTCAACCTAAATATTTTAGAAATAATATACAAGGATTGAGTACTATGTATTTAGTGAACACGATGCCCCAAAACATACACATATATGAGAACTATGTCATTACACAGATAAATTACGAAATTTAATTTTAAAAATTAAATTGTGCTCACTGAAAAATATTGTTCATTGTGCACAATTTACTCTTCCTTGTGGTCACTATATGTTTCAACAATGTGATGTGGACGCAGGCCAAGTTCCAGGCCACGTTGATTAGTTAGGAATGGACAAACCATATAAAAATTAGGCGGTAAGGTTGGTTCTCAAAAGCTTGTTCTTGCCAAGGTGAATTTCCTTCAAGCGGATTACATAATGTTAGGTATTACTGTGTAATCCCATCTTAATTTGATGTTTTGATGTGTCAAAATTATATACCAAATTCTGGGTTTTAGAGTATTACCTCATGTAATCCTTGTATAGGATAATCGAGTTGTAATAGTCTAGGAAGGAAGATATCATCAAAACTGTGGAGCAGTTTTGAAAAAGACACCATTTTGACGAAATAATTGTCAAAGAAAACAAGGCGAAGACAAGCGGAGCAGATCAAAGTCACAAAAACTACGCAGACAGTTTCTTCCATGCCAAGTCTGAACACTCGAAGAAAACTAATTGAGAGACGCCTGCAGTTTTCAAGATAAGACAGTTCTCACGTCCAAGAATGAGTTCGAGACTTGTGTCGATCAATCGCAGAAGACCGTTGAGGAAGTCAACAGTAAAAAACAAAAACTACTCAGTTTTGACTGGTGTACAACGTTGTTTGAATGTCTAACACATCAAGTACAAGCTGCTCTGAAAAGTAGGTCGATGCAGCAGAGATAGCAGAGGAGAAAGCGACTTTGCACAGAGAAAAATGGACGATGATTGGACATTCTTCTCTATGTCTCTACCGGCTATTTTCTGGGTCTCCATCTATAAATAGCAGGAAATATAGAGACATAAACCTTTGCCAAAATCCAGTGCTAAACCGCTTAACTATCTCGCACATTCAAAGCTCCGACAGACAAGCCTCTCCACAGAAGTTGAAGCTCAATGCATTAAACACTCTTTAGAGAGAAGGCATTTATATCATGGTTCATTTATTGAACACGAAGCATTCAGTGCTTATAGAATCTTCGGAGATTCACTGTGTTACCCTAGGAACACAGCAACCTGCTCTCACAAAGGAAGAGTAGGTTATCACGGGCAACTGCCGAACTGTTTAAGTTCTGGGAAGAACTCAACCATCCAACCTACCAAAGAGGGAAAATGGAGGTTTTTCCTCAGTCCAGCTTCGAGCCGGTCCATAGAAAAGATGCAGAGCATTCGACGATCTGAAGAAGGAGTGAAGTACAGCTGCTTGGGCGAGTGATCCTTTGTGCTGCAGACAGAAGTCTCTACAGCAACTGGCTATAGATCGTGAGGAGTGTACACACATTACGTAGTGAATTACCGGATCTGATATCCGAAGAGTGGACGTAGGACTTAAGGCTCCGAACCACTATAAATATCCTGTGTCATTACAGTTTCATTTCCTTAGGCACTTTACTGTCTTCTAGCTTAACTAGGAATCTTCCACACTTACATCTTAAGTGTTGAAGTGCTGAAACTACTAACTGTTCACAACTGCAAAAATTGTTAAAACAAACTGCTGACTTACGTGAATAGTGTTGATAAGAACAGCTAAGTAAAACTGTGTCATCAATTATCTAAACTATCTAAGTTAGAGTGCGAGTTTGAATATTTTTATACTTCCGCTGCATATTACACGTACTCTGATCTGGGACCAACAAGTGGTTTCAGAGCCAGGTTGGTCTTCTAGACTGTCCTGTTTTGAGTCGCTTAAGACCGAATTCATACTTCGTTACACTCTAACTGTTTGTTTAAGTGTGATTAGCGAGCAGATAACTTTTAGAGAATAATGATGAATTATACGAGTCTCCCTAAGTACAATCCAGAGAAGTTCGAAGTGTGGAAGAAGAGATGTCTCATTCAGTTGAGAGCTCAACATCCAGAGATGGATGAGGTTCTAATGAAGGGACCTCTAAAGATTCAGATGACAAGAGCCATCCTTGCCACAGAAGATGGTCCAAGCGGTTTTGAAATGATAGATAAACCTATAGAGGACTGGACGCATGAGGACAGGAAACGACATCAGATTGATCACATTGCACAGGAAATGATTATAAAATCCCTTCCAGATTCTCTCATAAATGCAGCCGTGGAGCACAACACGGCTAAGGAACTTTGGGATTTTATCAACGGCCTCACAAAGGAGACAGAGGCGATGAAGCGCAACAAGAAGTAGGTCATCGTGGAAAAATACGAATCTTTCCAGATGCTACCTGGTGAATCAATCAAATCGATGGAAGAAAGGTTGATACCATCGTCAGTGAGATGAAAAGTCTTGGAAGAGACGTGAAAGTGGCAGATATGAATGCCAAAATCCTGTCAAGACTACCGAAGGAGGATTGGTTTGTTAAAACCACCAGTTTGAAGACCATGGATCTCTCCAAAATGACCACCAAAGAACTTCAAGCCCATGAATGGGATATCCAGATGGTGAACAGAAATGAAGCTGCTCGAACTCAAAATTCTACAACAGATGGTGATGCAGCCTTATTTGTAAAGAGAGATTTCCAAAGGCGCTAAAAAAGATCAGTCTATTTTGAGAAAACTGCATATCAATCACCAGCAAAGGACACCACCAAGGCAACTCAGAAGACAGAAACTGAACTGTCTGTTGCCAAACTGGAGGAACAGTTGAGAAATATAACCACACTTCTTAAGAAAGCAAAAGGCAAAGGAAAGGAAGCTCAGTCCAGTGAGAAAAGGTTTATCAAGAGAGAACCACGTACATGCTACGAGTGCAACTCTCCCGACCACCTGAAGTATGAATTCCCTCTAGTCTCTCAGGAAGACAGAGACATATTGAAAAAGTTGTTCGAATGGAGAGCATCCAAAGCTGTTGCCCAAGAAATGCTCTCCAGAACTGAAGTACCAGACGTACCAGACCATGACGATGGATATTACACGTCTGAGGATGAGAAGGATGAGGAAGCATTTATTGCTTTCATGGCAGCCATTGATGGAGACATTACCGACGAAGAAGCACCTCAAACCGCAGAATCCTGGTAACAACTAATCTGCCCTCACCTAGCGTATGTTTACATTTTGATGCATGTTCTCAAGCATGTCATTCAAGTACAGAAGATACTTCACTCGAGAAAATCATTAGAGAAATTAAAAAATTTCATGAGAATAACTAATTAGTGAAAATGCATCACTAAACTAGAAATTTTAGCCCTGACTAATGAAGTAGAAAGGACTAGGTTACTTAGTGAGGAATTAAATTATATTAGAGAAGAACACGTTAAATTGTTTAAGGATTTCCAAATTGTGACAGAAGAACTGATAACTCTATTACGAGTTATATTTATGCCTTTAAATTAATAAATTCGAGTCCCTTGAATCTTGTTTTAGTCCAGTTAGGGTAAAATAATCTTGTGTATGCATAGCTAGTGTCTAGTAAGTCAGTGTTGCAAATGAATCTCTTTTGGTCTATTTTTAGCAAGAAAAATGCAGGAAATTATAAAGGGTGAAAATCCTAAGGAAACGCACATGCTAAGTTAGATGCTGAGAGCGTGCTGTAGCATGCAGGGTATTCCAGAAAGAGAAAGAGAAAGACGGAGAGAGAGAAAATCCTGAATATGGGCCATCTGCTAAGTGCTGACAAGGACGTGATAATGCTTTGCTGAGCTGGAAAGTGAAAGCACCTGGGTTTGTTGCCACTTGGACATGGAAAATTAAGGCATCACAACATTAATTGAGGATACCTAAGAAGATATTCTTCTAGAAGTTTGGAAGCCGCATATAAAAGGGGAAACCAGCTCACTTCTTGGGTGTGCGTGAATTCAGAGAGAAATATTCCAGTCTTGGGAAGGAAGAAAGATCAGACACTAAAGAGTGGAGCTAGAGAGTGGCCGAAGGAGGAATCCGAAGGACACCATTGAGGGATTGAAGGAATTAATCCCCATCTATCTATGTTTGGAGTTTTAAATCGTTTTTATGTTTATTTCTGAAGTTATTACAACTATGACGCAGATGATTATAGCTATGAGCTGAATACTTTAGACTTGGGTTGTTGATCTCTTGTTGGATTGATGTTATGATTTTAATCTTTTTTGTTCTATCAAATCTGGGTGTTTATCATTCTTATCTTACTTTGTTTGGCCAACTTAGCTGAGATACATTTCTTATCATGTTTGGAAAAACATGTTTAGGAGAGAGCCCTGATTTGAGCTAAGTCTAGCCATTGGAAAATGTGTGAATTTAGTGTGCTTAATGAATCTGTCTTACTTTGAGTTGAGTATTGTTTAATCTAGCATAAAAATATGTCGATTGGATATTATCTCAAGCAATCTTTATAGTTTGGAAGAACTGTAAAGTATTTCAGAGATTCAGCACTTAAATACATGCTAGGATCCATCCTATAGCATCTCTCCAGCAAGTAGAGTCAGCAACCTGAGTTGCTTGTTATAACTGAGTTTTCAATTTGTCCTGTTAGTTGTGTGATTCTAAAATAATCATTGCTTTGTTTATGTTAATTTACTTTTCTTGCATTATGATTAAGCTCAACACAAAGATTGATTAAACCTTGCTGTATGTTGACTGTGTGCACGATTATTCAAATGAGGCATTCTCTGTGGGATCGACTCTAGATACTCCTAGATATTACTTGACAGTGTATACTTGCACTTTGTTGCGCACGTTTTGCGCGTATCAAGAACGTGATTCTTTAAGGAAACTCGAGCATGCTGAATGTAAATGTTCTTTTAAAAGAAGCTCGAAAACTCTGAGTGAAATTCTAAGTGTTCAGAGATCCCCATCCGATAAATTTGGACTTGGATTTAGGGAATGTCATAAAGAGGAAGTGTCGAACAATCATAATTCCACCCTAGGAACTGAGGATACTCATCTAAGCTTTGTCAAAGCAAGACTCGATTCAGGTCTTATGTTAGAAAAGGGAAAGGAAATTTCCAAAAGACCAGTTAATCATAGTGTTAAGACCAAATCCTGGTCAAAAACTGAACTGGAAACTCATCAGAATGCTAAAACGGTTGATAAACTGAGCAAGCAAACTGTATAGAGGAACACTGACCCTTTCTCAAAACTGGATAAGCAAAATGTTTCTTATGCAAGGAATCCAGTTTTATCAACAAGAACGACTGAGCAACGTGCATATGTTGCAGGGAAATCAGTTCGACAATCGGAAACCAATCTGAGAAGTTATGATAGAGCCGCTGTTCATCATACTTACCATCCGAATAGGGGAACATCTATTCGAGGCCAGAGTCTAGAAAGTTTTACACTCAAAAGACTGTGATGGCTACACACCCAGGAAAAGTTTTTCAAAACTCCTTTCAAAATAGTCACTTCAGGAAGAGCTCACAGATCACACCCCTAGACAGCATGCATTCACACAGCACACACCTACTTAGAAGAAAGATTATTCATATTCAGAGGGGTGATTTAGCTACACACACTGTGAGAGGGAAGCAAGTGTGGATACCAAAAGGTTGGATTCACACAACTAACCTTGCAGGACCCGAAAGGATACAGGGACCTAAATAATTTTTTCTGTGTTGCAGAGTACGAGTCATCTAAAGAAGTCAGAAACCCGGATATTAGACAATGGCTGTTCGGCTCAAATGATTGGAGATAAAAGTTTGATCAATGACCTGGAAAGATACGAAGGAGCATTAGTGAGCTTCGAAAACAAGGCCACTGGTCAAGTGATTGGAAGAGGATACGTGGAACACAATGGAATAATCATTCAGAACGTATCCTTGGTCACTAATCTGAGGAACAATTTTCTCAGTATAAGTCAACTGAGTGAATGTGGCTACATTGTCAGATTCGAAAAATCCGAATGCGAGATATTGGACAAAGAGTCACACAAGATTATTATCAGAGGAATCAAAAGAGGAGGCCTATATAATGTAGATTGGTCCAATGGAGTAAGAGGAACATGCCTCATAGCAATCAACTCCTCAGAAGACTTAAACTGGATGTGGCACAAGAGACTCAATCATCTGAACTTCAACTTGATTCGACACCTAGTGAAGCATAAACTGGTTGAAGGACTACCACTTAAGAAGTTCTAGAAAGAATGAGTATGAAAAGCTTGCCAACTCGGGAAACAGGCAAAAGCCTCCTTCAAGATCATGCGAGTTACAACAAGCACAATAAGGATTTTAGAGCTGCTCCACATGGATCTGTTTGGCCCAGTCACCCCACCCACCATTGGATAACGGAGATATACATTATTATTCATTGATGACTTCTCAAGATATACATGGGTGGTGTTGCTCAAATCCAAGGATGAGGTTAAAATCCATTTACCAGAATTGATCAATCGTCTCCAGAATGAAAAAGGATTAAAAGTAAAGAGGATTAGATCAGACAACAGAATTCAATTTTGCAATGGACCTCTAATGGACTTCTGCACGGAGATAGGGATTGGTCATGAGAAGTCTGCGCCAAGAACTCCTCAGCAGAATGGTCTTATTGAACGAAAAAACATGAGTCTTAAAGAAGCAATGAGAACCATGATGGCCGAAACTGACATTGGAAAGGGATTCTGGGGAGAAGCCTTGATGACAGCTTGCTATACACAAAACAAAAGTGCTTTCAACATGCGGCTTCACAAGACTCCCTACAAGATCTACAATGGTCGTAAGCCCTCTATAGCTCATCTTCGTGCTTTTGGTTCTCCATGTTATATTCACAATAATTGGAAGTTTAAGTTGAATACCTTCAGCCCTAAGGCTGATGAAGGTGTGTTCCTTGGATATGGACATCCTTCATATAAGGGATATAGGGCATTCAACAAGACAACTCAGCTTGTGGAGATATTATGTTATGTTGTTTTTGATGAAGCTACTCCAATGCGCAGGACACTTCAAGAACTGAGGTTGGGAAATCACGAGATCAATGATGTCAATGAGGAACCTAAAAGTGATCTTGATCATAATCAGAAAATTCATCGGACTAGATCTATGAGTGATATTTCTGACACCATGGTTTCCTCGGCTAGAAAGCAAACAGTCGAGAAGGCTGATGATGCAAATGTCATCACTGAGGCCTTAAAGAACACTCACATTGAATATTCAGGAGAAGAGAAACCTACTGAAGGACAACATGTCGATCCAGTAGCAACTCAAACTAGTCCCAAAGGAGACAATATTGAGGACACCAAGGAATCAACTTCAGCTAACAGGCCCGCTGCTGTTCAGATCTCAGAAGCAGCCCAGGACGCTGTTCCAGGACAAAGAGATATAGGAACCCCTGAAGAAAAGGAAGAAACAGACCCAGAATCAGATGATGAATCATTTCAAGATGAACCCCCTACAATTTCTGAAGATCCGGATGTCCGTGCTAAACTCGCAGCAGCAAAGAAGCCTAGCTGATTAAGAGATCATCCCAAGGAAGCCATCCTTTATGATATAGGAAATCCCGTTTGAACCAGACAGGGGACAACATTGATGTTTTGCTTCTTATCTCAGATCGAACCAGTAAAGATCACAGAAGCTCTTCAATCTACAGACTGGATAAATGCGATGCAAGAGGAACTAAATGAGTTCGTTCACAACAATGTGTGGTATCTTGTGGATAGACCTACACATCAGTCTGTGATTGGCACCAAGTGGGTCTTTAAAACTAAAAAGAGATGAGACTGGTACCATTGTTCGAAATAAGGCAAGATTGGTCGCAAAAGGTTACGCTCAATGTGAAGGAATAGATTTCGATGAGACATTTTCCCCAGTTGCCAGACTGGAAGCAGTTTGACTATTCCTAGCGTACGCAGCCTATCATAACTTCACAGTACTTCATATGAATGTGAAGAGTGCCTTCCTTAATGGCGAATTAAAGGAAGAAGTCTACGTCGAACAACCCCCAGGCTTCAAGCAAGGAAATCAAGTCTACAAGCTTAGAAAAGCTTTATATGGGTTAAAGCAAGCACCTCGAGCATGGTATGAAACTCTTTCACAGTTTCTGCTCAAAAGTGGATTAGAGAAAGGTGCCATAGATCGAACTCTATTCAAAATAAAGGATGGAGAGGACATCCTACTTGTTTAGATCTATGTAGACAACATCATCTTTGGGAGCAAAAATACCAAGCTATGTGAGAAGTTTGCCCAGCTAATGCAGAACAAGTTTCAGATGAGCATGATGGGCAAGATGACATATTTTCTTGGTTTTCAAGTTGATCAGTCTGACGAAGGAATATTCATAAGTCAAAAGAAGTATACTCAAGATCTGATCAATAAGTTTTGTCCAGAGAAAACAAAATCACTAAGGATCCATATGAGTACTAGTTCTCAGATCACTCTTGATGAAGAAGGAGAACCAGTCAACCCGACATTGTATAAAGGAATAATTTGGTCCTTACTGTATCTAACTGCCAGCCGACCAGACATATCCTATGCCGTGGGAGTATGTGCAAGGTTTTAGGCAAGTCCAAAGAAGTCTCACATGGAAGCAGCAAAGAGAGTTGTTAGATACCTCAAGAGTATCGAGTCTCTAGGTATCTGGTATCCCAAAACTGATGGACATGTTAAATGGGTTCTCCGATTCAAATTTTGGAGGCTGCAGAATTGACAAAAAGAGCACAAGTGGAACCTGTCAGTTTTTAGGACATAAACTGATTAGTTGGTTCAGCAAGAAACAGCATTCGGTGGCTACTTCAACCACAGAGGCAGAATACGTAGCAGCAGCCAACTGTTGTGCTCAAGTGCTGTGGATAAAACATCAACTTATGGACTATGGAATAGATACAGGGTGTGTTCCTATCTACTGTGATAGCAACAGTGCAATTTCTATTTCGAAGAATCCAGTTCTACACTCCAGGACTAAGCACATTGTTATTCGTCACCATTTCATCCGAGACCACGTGGAGAAAGAAGATGTCTCGGTGGAATACATTAGGACTGAAGACCAGTTAGCGGATATATTCACCAAACCACTACCTGAAGCTCGTTTCAAGGAGCTATGCATCAAACTAGGTCTTCTAGAGTTTGATGAAGTCTCAAGAGAAGGAGATAATAAGTAATCAAGGAAGCAACTGTTGATTGTACTTGATCATTACATTAATTAAGTCAATTTCAGTGTGTTTGATTCGTGCAGTTTGCTGAAGACAAAGAAACTAAGAATTCTTTTTTCATTCATTAAAGATGGTTACAAGGAGACAAGTCATCTAAACATTCAGTTTCGAGCCAAAGGAGATCATCACATTAACAAATAAGAGACGAAGAATGTTACAACTAAGGAAAAAGCAATCAACACGTACACAACTTGACTAAAATAACTCAGCAGTCTATTCACGGATGAAGACAAGGCAGTGAAGGATAAAAATTAGAATCGTCAGTGTCGGGCCAGTCAGAGAAGAGAGATGGGACATCATGTTGGAGGAGCCAACTCAACTGCATACCGAAAGGAATTGGAGTGCTTGGGACATGTTCAAAAGCATATAGCACCTTGTCAAATATGAAGGAAGCCCAATCAACCTTTCCTTCATCAACAAAGGCCATCATTGCCTTCCAGACAAGCGGCGAGAAATCACGATTGGCCAAAGGGTTTCTGATTATCATATGATTAATGATGTCTAAAATGATTTGATATTGAGGCATTAACCACCTAGATGATGCAGATGGATGAAAATTGACATTCAAATTCCTCCATTGGTGCCAAGAGGACCATTCGGGCGCTTTAACTTCCTTGAGATAATCCCCGACAGGAACGCCATCATTGGGAAGCCTGAAGCTGGTTGAGAAGGACTAAACAGACCAACAAATCTGTTGACCGTTGATGTTGCCCATAATCCTTCTATCATCAGAAATGCAACATTTACTGGCAAACACCCTCAGCGTCTCATCCAAGAATCTATATGGCATCCGTGTCACAAATCGCTCAAGACCTGTTTCTCTGAGATTTCTCATCAACAACTTATATGTCACCGGGTGAGCCAAGTATTGCACTTCCAACTTGCCTGGATTGAAGATCTTGTCACGCACAACAGAAATTTCACTAGCAGAAGTCATAACTATCGACTCTGGAAGAAGGTTCACTTGGATGATCTTATTGAAGATTTGGAAGAAATATCTTACTTATGGAAGAATCAATACTTAAGGAAGGAAGTATTTATGGAAGAAAAATCGTGTACGGATTCAAAAAGATATTCATTAAAATACGCGATAGATGTGACGTTCCAAATAAAGGCACAACGCTCTAGGAATCAGGTTCTGAATCTAAAAAGTCGATGCAAAATCTGACCATCGACGCGAGCCAATTCAGATGAAACAAATGTCAAATGGATCAGAAGAGTCCAGTTTTCTGTCTACAAACACATTCCGAGAAGTACGAGGTTCAGCAAAAGACAGATACGCATGAAGAATGGAAGATACATCAAATTATATGTGAACCATTCTTTGAAAGTGGAAATGTGTACATTGTTCACATAAAAGAGTTACACAAAACAAAAGATTACATCACCTTTCTTTTGGAGGGGGTCCATCAGCCTATCAGCATACGTTGGGAGCCAACAATGCTAGAAGATACTGCAGGAGGGAGCTCAGCGAAGCTGCACAGGGTAGTAGTCAGTTGACCTCAGTCGCGAACCTGACATACTATCAGCCAGAAAAGGGAGTTGCTGCTCCAAGAGCCAGCTCAGCTGCATGCCATAAGGTGTGGGCTCATTCAGAAAATCCTTCATAGCACTCTTTAAACGATCGAAGATGAAAGACGCCCAGTCGACCTTAGCTTGATCCTCGAAAGCTATCATTGCTCTCTAAACAGGTGGAGAGAAGTTTGTCTACAACAGAGGATTACAGAGCACCAAGTGATTGATGATGTCAAAAGACACTTGCTATCGAGGCTGAAGAGATGCACATGGAGCTGCTGAATCAAATGATCTATTGTTACCTCTCAACTCCCACCATGACAACCATTCCGGAGCTGTTTCATCTATTCGATAATGCAAAACAGGTGTCCCATGGTGTGGCAGCTAGAACTCACGTGATAAGAAGTCTGCAGACAAAGTGAACTCCACTCCATTAAGGCTGAAGGTGATCGCATCCCCAGAGATGGTAGAACTATAAATCATCACCTTAAGCAGATCCTGCTGAAAAGTGACTGGCTGAACTGTGAGGAAGGTATCCAGGCCATTAATCACCAAAAATTTAGTAGTGCGGTAGTACACATCCTCTGGCATACTCCAATACTGGGCATACAACCTTCGACGGTCAAGAATTTTGTTTCGGTTGATGGTAATTCTAGCCATCTCCTCTGCAATATTCACCGGTTCTGCCATTTCAAAGAAAGGTTAAGGTTCAAACAAAGACGGAGAAGAATTGTTGATTCTATGATCGTTAGTCTGTCCAAGGAGCATTTATAAAGAAGACATCATTCCATTAAAAGCACTGCCACGTCCTCACAAAGGAAGGAAATGACTCATCAGGGATATGGCAAAAGGAATGAGTGACAATTTAATACTCAAATCCATCTTTCATATCAATTGCCAACTCCAAATAGCAAATAGATCAGATGCCTACGGTCTCAGGGTTTTTAATGATCGATTCAGATACCTAGATGTCATCATAATGCTATATCAAAATACTCAAGACTGATTGGACGCTGCGAGAAGAAAACTGTGAAGATCACCCTGCCACATGAAGAGACTCTCCTTCAATGTTGAGGCATAGCAGCTCAATTTTCGTATACAAGATAAGAGTCGAATCATCTCATATCCTTTTGAGAAAGCTTAAAGAGAGAGTAACTGTCAAATAAAGGTGCATCTTCGATTACAGAGAAGATCTCGGAGGCACGTTGCATTTAATGTGAATTAGCACGATTGCACATTACCCAGAGCCACGTCAATCTTTCTTTACGCCACTACAAAGCGTGCCAGACGACACGAACATATGATAACATCAGCATTAATCACAGCCATTCAATAGAGAAAAGGAGTCTTAAATCCCAGCCTATGATTTTTTGCCAAAATCGATTCTAAAACCCTTAAACCCACCCTATCGTCGTCTCTCACACTCCCTACTTGTCACTCCGTCACATCCTCAAAATTACTAAACCCAGAATTTCTCAAACTTCACCACTCCCTATCCAGTTCACACCAAATAAGAGAAACCAAATCATGGATACCAACACCTCTAATAATCCAGAAAAGATTGTCGTCACCGAGGAGACCTCTCAGGATGAACTATTTTATATAGTTGACAAATCCAGCAATGCTGATCAACAACATCTTCTATCTCAAGTCACGAAAGGGAAAATCCTGAATTCGAAGAATTTCCTCTCGATCAACGTAGACGAGACAATTGCTCAAGAAATCGTTGGGAAACTGCTCAAAGAGGAACTGCCAAAGTTCTTAACTGATTGTCCTAGAAGGTTCAATCCACATCGGGTTGTTGAATTCTACAAAAATGGAACCTCCGATGAGAAAGGTGAAACTTTTTCCTCACCACGGTTGAAGGCAAAGAAATCAAGGTCGACTTTGAACTTCTCGCTCAACATCTACATCTACCCAAGAAGGGGATACATATTGCCAGCTACCTCCACAACAATTCAGAAGAAGTAACAGAGCACTGGCTGAAATGGAAGAAACCTGAGCTACCCAAAAAGTTCAAAATGGCCACAAGAGTATCTGAGTTGAATCCCTTTTCCAAGATGATCATTGAAATTGCACTAAGAATGATTCATTGTGGAATTGGATCCCTTTCTGAATTAAGTAGTCCCAAATATTCACTCATGATGGCCCTTGATGATTGCCCTGGAGGAAACTGGGAAGTATAGATATTTGGTTGATTACAGGAAAATGCGAAGAAGAACAGGGATATCCCAACCAAAGGAAAGTTCGCATCAAGTGTTGGTTTCGGATTGAAAGTCAGCTATCTTCTTGAGCGCATCCTAGGATCATAGGATGATGGATAAAATCTCTTATCATCTGATTTTATTCCGCCAAAAGTGCCAGTTTATAGCTCAATTCAAAAGGATGATGCAGACGACAGTTTGGACGACATGGAAATAGATGCTGAGACTTCTAAATATCTAAAGTCCATCCCAACAGTTTGTGTTGCTGATACTATCAAAAGGCCAAAGAAGACAGGCACCCCCACCCAAAGGCCTGCACCAAAATGAAACCGACGAAACCAAAAATAAGAAGGTAACAGTTCAGAAAACGACTCGCAGAAGGATCATCAACAAGCTGTTGAACGACTGCCAAAGAACTGTCGTTCGATGCTACAATTGAAGAAGCAGGTCCTGCTTCCAATTTTGGTGAAACAGTTCCCAACCAAGAAATAGCATGCCATGCAGAGATGAACACCTCTTCATCCTCTAGTTCTGAGCAACCCACGTCACATCATCAAGTGCTGCAGAAGGAAGACCGAATTCCCTTCACAGTTCTCAACAAAGGAGCAGAAAAGGAAAGCATACCCATCTTGGATTGAGGGGGAACTAGTCACCTTGATGTTCATCAAGTAATTACCTCAGGAGAACTAGCAGTGAATTTAGTTAACATCAGGAGAAAGATCAATAAATATCATGCCGCTCTTCACGAATTGGACACCTAACGTCAAGAACTTTATACACGACAACAAGAACTAAATGCTCAACTACAGACTCAAGACAACAATGAACGCAAGATCAGAACCTGTCTATATGAACTTCAAACCGAAGAGGAAACAACAACTGCAGAATTTCAAAAGGTACAAGAGGCAGAGGATGCTGAACTAAGACGTCAGAAAGAAGCAGAAGCTGCTGCTGAGCTCGAGCGTAAGCAGCGAGAGGCAAAAGTGCTGAACAGAAGAAGAAAGAAGCAGAAGCTGCTGAGCTAAAGAGGAATGAAGAAATAGTTGCAATTGCTAAAACGCTTTGAAAGGCAGTAGAAGCCGCTGCTGAAAATGGCAGACATGAGGCAGCAGCAGTCTTCTCTACTCACCAGGAGATAGAGGCAGCAACGATTCAAGCTCCACATCGACCTGAGACTTCCACCGCAACCTCCAGAAGTCAACCCCATGACGAATCAAGAGCGGTGACTCTGTTCGACAGACCTCTGTCTCCGAATCTTGTCTCTGTTGCCACATATCTTCTACCCTATAATGCTCTGAGATCAAAGATGGATCAACGACTGAATCAACATCTAGCTCTTATAATTGATATTGTCAAAAAGGGGGAAGAGAGACAAAGTGAGACGATGAAGCTGCAGTTGGTTGAAATAGAAAAGAAGCGAAAAGAGGAATTCAGGATGCAGGAAAAAGAGCGCAAGTTGCGGGATGACAAAGTTACAAGGAGATTGGATGCTCTAATGATTTCCAGAGAGGAAGACAGGTAACATCTCTCGGAACTGACCGCAGCTATCAAAGCGCAAGCAGAACTGCTCTCCGCATCCATTGCAACATCCTCCAAGCCAAAAGACGTTGTCTCATCAACTCAAGACAAGGAGAAGCAGTGATCAAGACAGGTAAGCAAAATCTATGGGAGTTTATTGTTTGCTTATTGATTGTCTCTACTTTGCCGCAGTTTTTTTTCTCCTTGATGCTTTTCATGTACTTGCAATCAATTATATCTATTGAAAAGTGGAAAAACTGTTGGTTTGAAGACAACTGCTCATTGTCTCTTACCTTGACTCTTGACTGGCTAAATTCACATTTTCAATTGTGGTCAGCATACATTCCTCTATTGATTACTCTAAAAATGATTGATTTTAATCGAGAACTATTATCCCATTAAGGCGGAAGATCACTTAGAGTAGGTCGAGTGTAGAAGAAGCATGGTTCTGAGCAGTGTTAGATAGATAAATCTTGTAAAACTCAAACCAACTGCATCTTCTCGTCGACATAGATAGACTTAGAGGTATGGTTTTGACAACATCAAAAAGGGGGAAATTGTTAGGTATTACTGTGTAATCCCACCTTAATTCAATGTTTTGATGGGTCAAAACTATATACCAAATGCTAGGTTTCAGAGTATTACCTCATGTAATCCTTGTATAGGATAATCGAGTTGTAATAGTCTAGGAAGGAAGATATCATCAAAACTGTGGAGCAGTTTTGAAGAAGACACCATACCGATGAAATAGCCATCAAAGAAAACTAGGCAAAGACAAGAAAAGCAGATCAAAGTCACAAAAACTGCGCAGACAGTTACTTCCATGCCAAGTCTGAACACTCGAAGAAAACTTATTGAGAGGTGCCTGCAGTTTTCAAGATAAGACAGTTCTCATGTCCAAAAATGAGTTCGAGGCTTGTGTTGATCAGTCGCAAAAGACCGTTGAGGAAGTCAACAATAAAAGACAGAAACTACTCAGTTGCGACTTGTGTACAACGTTGTTTGAATGTCTGACACATCAAGTACAAGTTGCTCTGAAAAGTAGGTCGACGCAGCAGAGATAGAAGAGGAGAAAGCGACTTTGCACAGAGAAGAATGGACGATGATTGGACATTCTTCTCTATGTCTCTACCGGCTATTTTCTGGGTCTCCACCTATAAATAGCAAGAAATATAGAGACATAAAAACCTTTGCCAAAATCCAGTGCTAAACCGCTTAACTATCTTGCACATTCGAATCTCCGACAGACAAGCCTCTCCACAGAAGTTGAAGCTCAAGGCATTAAACACTCTTTAGAGAGAAGACATTTATATCGTAGTTCATTTATTGAACAAGAAGCATTCAGTGCTTATAGAATCTCCAGAGATTCACTGTGTTACCCTGGGAACACGAGGATTTAGTCAGCTGACTTAATCTACCTGTTTGGTGTTCTTATTCTTCGAATAAGAACACAACAACCTTCTCTTACAAAAGGAGAGTAGGTTATCACGGGCAACTGCCGAACTGCTTAAGTTCTGGGAAGAACTCAACCATCCAACCTACCAAAGAGGGAAAATGGAGGTTTGTCCTTAGTCCAACTTCGAGCCGGTCCATAGTGAAGATGCAGAGCCTTCGACGGACTGAAGAAAGAGTGAAGTACAACTGCCTGGGCGAGTGATCCTTTGTGCTGTAGACAGAGGTCTCTACAGCAATAGGCTATAGATCGTGAGGAGTGTACTCTCATTACTTAGTGAATTATCGGATCTGATATCCGAAGAGTGGATGAGGACTTAAGGCTCCGAACCACTATAAATATCCTGTGTCATTTACAGTTTCATTTCCTTACGCACTTTACTGTCTTCTAGCCTAACTAAGAATCTTCAACACTTACATCTTAAGTGATCAAGTGCTGAAATTGCTAACTGTTCACAACTGCAAAAATTGTTAAAACAAACTGCTGACTAACGTGAATAATGTTGATAAGAACAGCTAAGTAAAATTGTGTCATCAATTATCTAATCTGTTTAAGTTAGAGTGCGAGTTTGAATATTTTTATACTTCCGCTGCATATTACACGTACTCTGATCTAGGACCAACACATAATGAGTTCAGTGGATCAAATAAACCTAAACTCAATCTTCAACTTTTCAAAAAGAAGGAAGTCGTGTTTCATCAATTTGTATACGTGTTATTCTAGTTTCCGACAACTTGATGTTAACCATTTGAGTTCCTCTAGGTTTTTTATATGTGTTATTTCTTAACATGCTCTGATAAATTTAATACAACTTAACATATCTCGTTCCTTTTATTCACCCAATAAGACATACATTTTGTTGGGATTGTATACAATTAAGTATGTTCGTTTGATACACTGGTATTCATAAATGTGTTACATCAACATAATGACTATCTGATATAATAAACATACACTACGAACTATAATATCCTATTATCTCGCCTATAGGGATTATTATATGGTGTGTAGGAGATCACAGAGGATCATATTAATCATTTAACCTAGCGAGATATAAACAGTATAACAGCTAAGATAGTCCCTGGATAGGCTGTCGATTTAGGCTGCGACATATCAGTTAATAAATAAGCTTATCCTAGCTACTTGATGTGTCGGTACATCTTTATGTATTGATGGGATCAACAGTGAGATGCGCCATTCAAATTGACATATGAATGAGCCAGATCTATAGATACTTGTTATGATCTTAAACCTAATGGAAGGCTAAGGGGCTACACAAGTTCACCACACTTTGACTTGCTATGGTGGCAAGTCTTACATGTACTCTTATACCAGCATCTTCGGTGTGGCGGTTTGTGTGTGGCCTGCTTAAGCTAGACATATAGGTAATCATATCCGCTTTAGGATGGGGACATTCCCTAAGGAGCTCACAAGGTTCATTATGCTAAACCCTGCAGGTTGAATTATTTAATTCAAGCATAAGTGAAAAGGAGTGAGGTGTACTACTCAGGAAATAAAAGATTGATTAATTGTGGCTGATTGTCATAAGCCAAATTAATTAATGAATGTTCGGAACCTTAAATATGTGGATCATTCAAGTTTAATGCAACCTGTTCAAAATAACGTGGTAATAAAGGGGTGAGTCAGCATTCTTTGCGTGGTGTAGGTAAATCAATGTTTTATTAATTAATTATGTTATGGGTTGGACTTGGAATTAATTAATAAGTAGGGTCCTGATGGAATTATATACAGAAAGCTTTATGATTGTTATATTATGTACAAGGTTTATTGGTTAATATACTAGGAATCATGAATGCTGTATGATCATGTCCTGTCTAAATTAACCAACATGTGTCGAAAACTCTTTTATCCTCTTATCTCGTCGATAGGGAGATCATAAGTGTGTAGTAGATCACGGAAGATTGTATGGATCGTCTAACCTAACAAGATATAAATGGTTATCACAGCTGAGACATTCCTAGGATAGACTGTTGGTATAGGCTACAACATGCGCGGTAATAAGCAGCTTATCTTGGATTACTTGGTATGCTGGTGCAGGGGTACGCATTGATAGGACCTAAGTTAAAATCGATTCCTTTATCTGACATTAAAAGAATCTTGATCTTGGTGGCTTAATGAGATCCTAAGCCTAGATGATGGTACAGAAGTATACAAAAGTTGTGTGTCACTTTGAGATGCAATGAAAGGCTCTTGTTGAGCTTGTATATATGTAACTTGGGTGGTAGTAATTTCTGTATGACTGTCTGGTACTAGAACTAGGCAACCACATCCACTATAGGATGGTGATATTCCTTGATCAGCTCAAAAGGTTCGTTATGGTAAAGTCCCGCAAACTGATTAAGTTGAAGGATAAGTGAAAAGGGTTGAGTGAATTGACTCAAGAATAAAAGATGTTAAATAATTAAATGGCTTGTCAGAGACTAAATTAATTAATAAATGTCTGTAAACTTAAATGTGGGGATATACAGAGCCTATGCAACCCATTCCTCACCACATGGTTGGAAATAGGTAGGACAATATTGATTCTCTGGTGGCATGAATCAATATTAATTAATTAAGTAAATTCTGGGTTGAATATGAGAATTAATTAATTGATAGGCCTTATTCGCTATTTGCATACTGGTCTGGCCCATGAAAGCTCAGGCCCATCTGGAGATCAGAATTTCCTATAAATAGGCCTCATGTTCTCAAACCACAACACACCACAAGATCATAAGTTGCAAATTAGCAGATCAAGATTTGGGAGATGTGATCGACTAGATCTGAGAAACGAGGAGGAGATTCTATTGGAAAAAATAATATTGCCTATGATTAAGCATAATTATTATTATTGAATTGCTATGGATGAATGGTTTTTGGATTGTATGGTTTTTGATACTCGTGATTCTCGGTTTAATCCGCCCTTATATATGGATTTGTTTTTCACCCACGATATAAATCTGTGGTTAGATTTAAATTCCGAAATAGTAGTAGAATGTTTTCCCATGTAATTTCAATTTTAAATTAAAATTTGTAAAATGAAAGATGAAGAACACAAATCACACGAAGAACGAGGATCACACGATGGAGCACAACGGAGAACAATGATGCCAGCACGAGGGCTGTGCACGGCAGTCGCAAAGCCACAAGGACGACGACAATGGCGGACACAACAACCGGCAAGGGGCAGAGCAACCACACATGGCGGCACATAGTGGCGGAACCCTAGGGTTCGCTGCGTGCGGCCGCGTATGCAGGCAGCAGTCCGCACACCCAGGCGTGGCTATGGAGGTGGTCGGCGAGTCGTTAGCACGGCTGTGGGGTCGACGACGAGCAGCGGCGGCGATGGCGATGACAGTCAAGCGCGTGGGACCTCTGCCTCCCTACGTGCATTTGCGGCAGTGCTTGTTCCCTTCTCGGACAACATCAACGATGGTGGCAGCTTGGGACAGGGATGGACGGTGACGGGGGCGGTCGCGGTGTGGGCGGCACAACTGAGTGTGGCGCAAACCCTAGGGTTTGCGCCTGCGGCTCTGCGCGCACACTATCGCGCCCCTTACGTGTGGTTCTCCAGCGAGTAGAGGACAAAGATGATGGGAGAAGGTGGTGTCCAACGGGGGTGATGCTGGAGCAAGCCGGGGCGGCAACAGCTATGACAGGCAATGACTAGAGGAGAAAGGAGCATGGGCTGCAACCCGCGTGGTGGTGTTTGCGGTTGCTGCATGACTTTGTGGGTTTCTTCGGTAGTTGCAGTGGTTCACCAGTGGTGGCCTATCGGTCCATATTCTCGTAGGTTATCGGGCTTGGAATGTGTGCTTGGGTCCGCGATGTGTTAACCGGCCTAGTTGTCCTCTTTTCTGACGGATCGAATCTTGGAGGCCCAATTTTTCAGAAAAGAAAATCATATCTTAGTTCAAGAAGTGGGAGCCCAGTCGAAGATCTGTAAAATAAATCCAACATGTAATAGATAGGATTTATTTTTAAATTGTATCATGAGGCCACGAGGACATATTTTATTTGTTTTATTATTTGTTCTCGTATGATACATGTGTTTAATTATTGCGCAACATCCAAACATGTTGTAGATAATAGGAGCATTTAATGCTTTTATTTACAATTTTAAAGCATGCTTATGTGATTTATTTTATGTAATTAATTTATAACTATAAATTCGGGGTCATGCTTTGCACGATATAATTTTAGTAATGTTATAATTTATGGCTACATAAAATAATCTGTGCAATTGAACCTTATGAATTTAAAATTACTAAGCTGTTGATTTATTAGACCTGCACAAAGCGATCCCTTATTGGAAGTGTGTAGTTTATTAGGTAAACTTCTACATATGTAGCTTACTTAATTTATTATTCGTAAGTTCTAATAGATGGGATTTCTTAAGACAAGCATTTACTTCATGTGAGAAGTGGGAGCTCATACATAAACGTCTACATGTGTAGCTTGCGTATGGAACTTTCATAAGTTCTCTATGGATTGAATTAAATGAGACAATCTTATTATAAAGGATCACGGTGTGTCCTAGTGGATCTTCATATAAGAGGGTTTGCTTTGGTGGTATGCTAGCTTAGATATTGTCCAAAGTATAACTCATTTGTGATGTCCATGCGTAGTACGATAATATGGTCTTAGTTAGTCTCTGATTATTAATTCTATTTGTCTAAGGAACCATGATATCGATTGGAATTAAAGGACTTGAATTGAAAGATGCAGTCTGGTCAAGTGTTTTGTTGTGAACGTCCACATGTGTGGCTTGCAATAGTAATACTTGGGCAAATTGGAGGAAACATTAATATTGTTTTATCATAAGGTTTCAATATTTATGTGCTTCAATAGTTTGCGATTATGTTTAAATTTCTATTTTAATTTATTGTTTTTCAGACATGTCTAATATTCATGTTGTAAACCTCTTAATACTGAACCCTTTAACAGGTCCAAACTTTCCTGAGTGGAAATATTGCTTCATAAATATTCTCTCCTCTGCCAACCATGCTTTTTTACTTTCTATGGATCTACTAGTTCCTTAGTCTTGGAAAGGTTCTGTTTATGAGTGACAATTCTATGACAGATGGAAAACTTTTGATGATTTTTCTTACTTATTCTAAGTATCTGGAAGGTAGATGACATCATCTGTGTTTTACACAAACAGGTACGTTGATCAAAGGTGATGACATCTATATGCAGCAATCAGATAGATTATGTGAGCAACATCTTGTTTAGAAGCCAAAGAAGTTCTAGTATGAACTTAAGGGAGCTTCAAGATCATGAACTGACGTTTCAACATTGTTTATTAAGAACGAGAGTTTCATGTACCAATTATGTGTCAGTGGAAGCGTGGTTATCCTTGCACATTATGTAGATAGTATTTCCCATTCAGAAATGGTGTGGACATATTGTCAGGCATAAAGAGATGGTTATTTGAACAATTTCAAAAGTAGGACATATGAGATACATGAACCTCATTTGGATAAAAGTCCTGTGTAACCACAAGAAAGGATGTTCAGGTGTCTCAAGTCACTTAAATTGATCGGTGGTGACTCGTTTCATGATGAAGCCAAGAAAGGGTTGCTGCCCTTCTATATGGCAATGAACGAAGTCAGATATCTGTAATGCTATAGGCATGGTAAACAGATATTAATTAAATCCTTGACAGGCACATTGGTTTGTAATATGGTCTGTGGGTTGAATGGAATCGGATATCTAGGAGGATCATAAAAAGTAAAAATCGACCACTAACTATGTGTTGGCCTTGGAGGAGGAGTTATAGGAATCTAACACAATAGTGTGTAATAAATTCCGGTATGAAGGTCGTATAACTCCGGTGTTATCCTCTAGAGGTGCATGTTCCGAGTTTGCCTAATAGAATCACAAAGTACTGTGATCAAGCTGGTGCAATGGCAAACTCAAAGGAACTTAGGACTCATAAGGTGGTGTAACACATCCGTACCACATCATACGAGAAATCGTGATAAGAGGCGATGTGTATAAAGTGGGTGCGGTTGACATGGAAGGTCTAGTAGATTTATTTACATGGTGTTTACCTTAGAGGACTTATGAGGATCACGCTCATAGTCTGCATTTGTAGGTAAAATCGATCACAAGATGATGAACGTGTAAATAAGCTAGGTCTGATATAGACACACTTAATACTCTGATAAAGCAATGGTATTATGCTTTGAGTATATGTGGGAGATTGTTGGGATTGTATACTAAAAGAATTTATGATTAAGTGTGTTTATTTGATACACTGGTCTTCATACCCTAGTTACTAATGTGATTATCTCCTCTCGGTCTCAAGAACACAACATTATTCAACCCTAATAATTATCAATTTTAATCTTACAATTAACTCTTCCTTTTGAGACGGAAATCAATTTCATTTAATTTCCTCTTCCTATTACCAATTTTCACCTTTCAGTCTATTCATTAATAACTACAAACCAAGATTCAATTTTATCTCTCGATCCTTCATTAAATCTAGATCCGATTAAATTGAACCAGGAAATTAAATCATGATTTTGAGTTAATTTATTTAAACATGCGTCAAGATCAAATTATAGACACAAATCATTGATAGAATAAAAGCAAACATTATATTAAATTTTATAAAATAACTTACAATAAGAATCAGAAGTTTGAAATCCTTAAAAACTCCAATTCTTAAAATAAATATTATATGAATGATCTTAATTTTCAAGATTATTGAGGTATTTATAAAAGAGAAATTGTGTGTCAATTAGCTGTTGGGCTTGGAATAATGAACTTATCCATGCTGGGAAAAATTTATTTCTAGGGCCTCCGTGTCGATCGACACAAGTGGTGTAGATTGAAATAGACTTCATGTTGGTCTTAGTTTTGAATTCCACCTTAGATCGTCATAAAAAATTCGTGTCAATGGACACAGGGTGTATCGATCAACATGGATCTCCATGTTGAGCTCCTCTTCTATCCTGCCTTCGGTCGACATCGACCACCCATGTCGATCGAGATGCACTATGTTGGTCGACATGGAGGTCTTATTAGGGTTTTTGACTTTGTTTTCTATGTCGGTCGACATACCGTGTGTCGATCGAAATAGCAGCTTCTCCTTTCGGCTCTTTTCACCACTTAGCTATTTTTTAGCCCTAAAACCTGCAAAAACTCACCATGGTAAGCATAATATCCTCTAATATAGAATCAGGTACGAAAATAACTAATAAGAAAATATAAATTAACTAAAAAAAGAGAAAAACATAGACAATTGATCATATTTACGAGCTTACCAATCCCCCAAACATAAATTCTTGATTGTTCTCAATAAATAGAAATGATAGAATAAGAATATCATTTTGTTAAAAGTGCAATGCCTTACAAGATTCATCACATTCAAGGCTAAAAATTCACATCACACAAGCACTTTGAAAGGGATAGAATATTCATCAACTGCGGACGACTCACAGGAAAGTATTTTGCTCATCAAAGTTTTTCATTTAGTTGTAATGTAGGCTTTTGTGAAAGGTAGGGAAATATAGCCAAGTGACTAAAAAGAAATTATTGAGTTCGTGACTCTCAACATATCAAAATCACCATCTATCTTCATCCACTTTTCTCCTCAAATATGACAATTAAAAACTCAACAACTCTTTTTTTTCAATCCTTTTATGCTCTTTATGATAACATTTTTTTTTTCTTTGTGGAGCTTATAAGGACATAAATCCTTTTTCTAAGAGCTTTTTCTTTCTTTTGCATACCAACTCAAAGGATTTCTAATCCACTCACAATTATTCAATCCTTATTCTTCCCATAATCTGATAGAAATGACAAAAAACCACCTCACTATCATACAAATCTCATAGACAAGACAAAAATATAAAGTAAGTTTTAAAGGGGCTGACTAAGGATAAAATATTACAAGGGACAGTGTTTGAATAAATTGGCTAACAAAGATGGCCTAAAATAATTTTCTAAACTTGTGCACACTATGCAGTCTTGAAATAGAAAATAAACAAGTTGTAGAGAAATTAAAACATACATGGAATTCTCACATCAATTGAATAAGGCTCAAATTCTCACACAAGGGATTAATTTTTCTTCACAATAAACTTCAAATCCACTCAAACAGCATGCAAGTGTAAGTTTAATTCAATCCTATCATGCGATATTGTACATTCATAGGAAATTAACCACGATCAATTAAATTCAAACATAACATCAATCGATTTTAAACTCAGACTTAGTCCAGATTGATTAAATCTCTACCATTTTCCTCACACTATATCCATATTTTTTTAGACAAAAATTTAAACAACTAAAATTTAAATGATTGAAAGAAGAATAAATAAAAGGGTAGAAAATTACGATTCTTATCCACATCCCCCCAAACATATTTTGAACTCAGAGAGTAGAAGAAGTTTGAAAATCAGACAAGTAAAGGAACGGTACATGGCGGTTGATCTTAGACATGAACTTTTTATCCTTCGGAGGGTTTTGAACTCACGACATTGACTTTTGTGGCTGCTGGTACTCCATGTCCATCGACGTGCGGTGTGTCGGTCAGCACAAAGCCTTCTATCAACCCCCATTGCTGGCCGAAGTGTGGTCTTCGTCGACTCTCTGTGTCGATTGACACTAGGCATGTCTATCGATACAGAGGCTTCCTCTTGAATATTTTATTTCTTTTTCAACACAAATCAAATAAAGCAATAACAATTCTGAAATTCATTAATTGAAAATAAAGCATGTAAGGGTTAGTTTACCTCCCAATAAGTGCTTGGTTAACGTCGTAGTTCGACGGTACCTCAATTCTCAAGCCCAAGGAGGTCGAGTCCAGACTCGCCACCCCCTTTCATCGATCATGTGGACCATCTTGCCTTGATTGACAACAATGAGGTAGTTTATGTTGTGTACCAAATGAGGTAGCAATCTAACTAACTTGAGTCTCGATCATATGCGCATGCTTCCCAAGTCGGTCCACCTTAGTAGTCACCTCTGCAACTTTCTGCTTGATCATTCCAACTCCATAATCCGAAACTTTAATGAATTTGGATAACAACTCATTGAGACTGTCTTTTTTCTTTTCCACAATTTCACCATTCTGCAAATCAAAACCAGGTGGAGGGTGTTCCGAGCCTTCTGGCTGGGCATAAGAGAATTCGAGATGAGCTCTCAGTGGGTCGTGGTTGTTACCCCTTGTCTGCACTGATTTTAGTACCCTCTTTGGTTCATGTAATTCACATCGACAACGGGATCAACGTGTGCGTCAATGACAAAAAAATATTAGAAGTAAGTTTCTCCATCTCCCCTTGAGCTTCTTGATCTTCTTCTTGACGGTGTCCTCCAGTTTCTTCTTTTCAACAGCTTTGACTTGTGGCCTCCTCGAATTCTCCTATTTTTGAGTGTGCTTGACAATCTTTTTGAAAAATTTGAAGGCTTTGTTTGTAGATTTTCTCTTCACTGAATCTCTGGCTGCATTGTCCACCCTGGTAGAAGATGTGTGCATGTTCTTCGATATCCACTCCATGGCCGGGAGAACTCCTTAACAATTCATTAAATCTACTCCAAGCCTCAAACAAGGACTCATCGATCTTCTAGTGGAACTGTAGAATCTCCATCTTCTTCTGAATGATCACGGATGGTGGAAAGAATGTGGAAAGAAATTCTGCTCGAATATCATCCCATGTCCTAATGCTGTTGCAATCCAAGGTTGTAAACTAAGTTCGTGCTTGATCTCAAAGTGAGAAAGGGAACAGATGCAACCTGATCACAATCCTGGCTAACTCCATTTTGCTTGACAATGTTACAAACCTCCTCAAACATCCAAAGGTGAGTCTGTTGGTCCCGTTTTTTCAGAGTATATACGTTACGCAGCGGAAATAAAGTTAATTGTTTCTTGCACGCTACTTACACTCAGCTGACAACTGGCAACTAGTCAGCTGGTGCTGGTTACTAAGTACGCAGCTGACAACTGGTCAGCTGGTGAATTAAGACTTAGAATATTTTAGCCTTGTTTGCACAATTATATCAGTTTCAGAATATACTCCAGCACTTGAGTGCTGGGTTTAAAATATGAATGAAATGCTGAAAGCTGATAAATAACAAAGGATTTTATAGTGGTTCGATCAATCGATCTACGTCCACTCTCCAGTCGAAGCACTGGAAATTCCACTAAGAGTAATCAGGTACAGGTGTCCTACGATCTATCTCTAGCTGGTGAATGCCTCGTCCACCAGTTCACTAGATCAACCGCTCCCGGTCCTGGATCCTTCTTCAACTCTTCACAGCTGGTGGAGTGCGAGCACGTCACTTCAACCTCCACAGCTAGCTGGGTGTTTTAGTTCTCCCAAGAACGTAACACTTTCTACGGCAGAATGCCCATAATAACTCGAGTGCTGGTGAGCACAGGAGCTACTGTGAACTCTCTCAAAGAAGAAAGAACACCAAGTGAGATCTTTAACTTACAAGCTTGAAGCTTGAAGTCTCGTGTTTGATAAATCAACACACGGAAAGCTTTATGAAAAGCCTCGAAAGTACTTTATGCGTCTTGCAATAACTTCAGTTCTTTCGGTGGTTGAGCAGATGAGTAGAATTATTCAATGTGTCAACCGAGTCATTAAGAGAGAGAGAGGGAGAGCTTTGAATGTTGGTAGTTGCGACGTATTTATAGCCGCAGGAACCGATTCAAACTTTCTAGCCGTTTGGATGCATCCGAAAAGGTGTCAGACCTCGGATGTCCTTCTGACGGCGGCAGGTATGTTTTTCCGGAAGGAACCATACCTTTGACCGCTTTATCTGACACAGATCTCTTTGTGTCAGAACGGCTCTCTCTGTCAGTC